>WMED01013260.1:0-14492 GCA_019650415.1 Pipa parva | reverse complement strand
TTGGGGAGGGTCTTAAATAGTCAGAAAAGGCTGGAAAAACAGATAGTTAATCCAAACATGGATCTTTGTGCCTGAACTACTTCTTAATACTTTAGGGAAACCAAACAGAATTCTGGTGGTTTGAGGGGTTGAATAATAATTGACCCACACTTTTATGTTTAAAATTTATTACAATTTAACCGAGCAACATAACTTTTTGGTTTGTAAGATTTATGCATCTGTTAATAAATCCTGCTCTTGTTTGAAGTTTGAAGGCTCTAACTTATTTGCATCTTATCAAACCTGCCAAATCTGCAGGGGGATGAATACTACTTGTAGGCACTGTAGGTGCGAATTTGCCACATAAAGACAGTCGCAACAGGCTGCTACTGTTGCAGTTGTGTCTTTATAATGAGAATATTGTCACAGTCGCAACTTTATTATGGGAAAATTGTCCCAATCTTAACTTTAAAAAATTGTCACGACTTTACAATGGGGAAATTGTCATGGATTTGCTCTGGAAATCCGCTGTTTGAGGATCTGACAGTTGAATTTGCACCTTAGTGAATAACCTCCCCTCCCCCCAACGTTCCCCTCTGGGGTAAGGAGGCTCTGGACAGTGGCAGTCTTCCAGCTAGCACCCCCTCTAAAATGCCAATGAATGGGGTAATAAGGATAATGAATATATTTTTTGTTTAATTTGAGTGTGTTTTAGACATCTAGAAATTAAAAGGAAATGTACCCAATATTACCCATGCTTTTTGCAAGCTTGGACAATTATGATTTAAGCTGCTTTCCACTGTGTATTTTGCATGATTGTAAACGATGAAGTTATAAACCTAAACATGAAGTGACATCAGTATAAGTTTATGCAAACTGCAGAAATGAATCAATTTGTCTTTTTTCCCCATTGTTATTCTGTTCTGATGTCACAGATGTGATAAATATCTTTACTTACTTTCAGTTTCTGAAACATGACTGCTAATAAAATAAGCTTGTCTTTTTCCTAAGCTACAATACTTGTTTCGATTTGTATAATTATTAATTTGTTTCTGTAATGTGAGCAAAACACAATATAAAAACACGAACAGAGACGCTAGACTTCATTAGCATGTTGTTGCCATTCCGTCTGTCTTTTCCTCACTAAATTTGATAAACTGTTCACAAAACCCTCTTTTGAAATATTACAGAGCGGAATATATTAATTAAAACCATAAGTAAACATAATTTCATTTGTAAATCAGATGCTTGGCTACAGAAACTGCATCTGTACTGTGGGCCTAAACATGCCATTAATGTTTTATTTTACTAAAAGCTTAATAGTTTTAAAGAAATGTAAATGTGTCCCTGTACCTGTCTGTTTCTGGGTATTTGAGTATTGTACTGTATCTTTTTGTAGACACAGAGATGTCCTGGTGCTTCATGGATCAACCCTATTATCTTGGCCACTGTAGTAACTGAGTAACTGTACTGCAATAAAGAGAGTTTATCCCTTGGTCTGTGAGTCCTGGTTGTTTTTTATGGTGCATGTACCATAGATCCCCTGAAGTATGAATCATAAAGCAACAGAGACAAGGAAAAGCACACTGCAGCTGTGCTGCAACCCTTTATTGAGTCATTATTGTGACATACACAGCTGCAGAGTGCCATTTTCTGTGTTGCTTTATGAATCATTGGGTAACTGTGTCTCTGTCCCTGGCTATTTCTAGGTATATGGGTATGGAATGAATACGCGACCAATTCAACAGCTTATGACAGATGCAAAAGAATGGACCTCTTCGCAACACTTAGATTGTGAAGTGACAACTGTTTGGGTATTTATTACGCAACAAAGTGCAAATTCACCATGGCGTACTGTGTTGAATTTGACCAGCTCAAAGTGGCAAGTTAGGGGGCTGGTGGCAAGACTCCTATTTGGTGTAAAGCAACTGTACACTCAAAAGTCTTAGAAAATTTAGCATTCTAAACTTGGAATAATGTTTCCCTAGCACTATTATTGTAATTGGTCCATTTCATATTAATCATTTCATCTTTAAATCCACCAGACTATACTGATGTGGGTAAAACATTGGCATAATGCCATACTTAAGGAAGGAGAAGTATTGTCCTGTAGATGTCAAGTAAGCTACAGAATGAACCGAGAAACCTTTTCACTTTGGGTACTTGGGCTACTGGGGGGGTACCTACATGTAGCTGGTCCCAGAATGCTTCACCCCATTGTTTCCAGGGTTGAGTAAAGGGAGATTCATGCACTGTCTTTTTATCTAAAAATACTAATTCTTGTTAGCTACTCTCTTGGAAAAGGCAAATCAGTTATATAGCCCAAATATGAGCCTCTAAGGATTTCAGCTCAGTTCCACAAAATGCATTTTATAATTACAGTGTATGTGAAGAAAATATTGGGAGGTATTCTGCCTGAAAAGACTATGATTGAAATACACTGTAAGAGCAGAACCCCCCCCCCCCCCCCCCCCCCCCCCCCCCCCATACTTTAATACACATTTACAAACACAAAATAAACTGAGTTTTTTTAAATGAAAGTATCTTTTTTATTTGTTTAAAAACCCCTGATTACAAGGGAAAATGCTTAGCCCTGAAGCCATGAAAGCAAGGCTTAATGTACCTGTATTTATAACAGTGTTGTGTTTTGAATAAAACATAAGCAATTTTTAAATCGTCTTTTGAACCCTTTCTTTCCAACTGTACTGCTGATTCATACATCTCAAATTAAATACTTTTTTTTTTCTACCTCACATTAAACACTTTTTAAGTCTTGAATAAAAATCAAAGGCAATTCAGAAACAACAGTTTCCTTTATTATACAGCATGGTTTTTGTCCTTGTATGTGTAAAATGTAACTATTCTAAATGCATTATAAAGCGGCTTGATTCTAATTTGCATCTTATACATTTTTTATTTTAGTTACAATGGACCAAATCTAGTACTGAAATATATCAAAGAGAAGGGCTGTCTAGTCAATATAGCAGTGGATGAACAGAGCTCACCATACTATGCTTTACGAGATCGCCAGGGCAATGCCATTGGGGTCACTGCTTGTGATATTGATGGAGATGGAAGAGAAGAAATCTATTTTCTAAACACAAATAATGCATTTTCAGGTAATGCTTCTTTAACTACTACAAATATAATAAATATTGTGACAACTGCAAAATCCTGTATTGTAGCAGTCATGGCCTAAACATGTGGAACAGAATATGCTTATTTAAGCAATATATATATATATATATATATATATATATATATATATATTTATAAATGGTGGATGAACTTAAGAATAGAGTTATAGATTTTGAAATTTGCCTTTATTGATGATCATAGGCTTTTAAAAAATGTTTTTCTACAAATGTGCATATTGGAGGGGCAGCTATTGTGCTTGTTGTCCCATTATCTGTGTGTCAAGGATTATACATCAATCCACTAAACGTAAATTTAAATTAACAACACTATTGGTTCACAAATGTTTGATTCTTTTTATTCAGCACTTTGGACTTCACACTAGTACATCCCCTTGTATGAACCCAGGACTGGGACTAGGGGTAGGCAGGTGCCTAGGGTGCTGCCTATGCTGCTAGAAGTGACTGCTATTCTGGTGGGAACCTCCTCCCTTCTCCTGTCCTGGCTCCGCTATCTGTAAGACTGCTGTTAGCAGTTAGCGCTGCAGCAGTTCTCTCCCTGCTTCTTCCCTCTGCCGTTGTCACCTCCTGTGAGCAGATCTGTTCATATGAAATGACAGTAGCTCTGTGGGGGGGAATGCTGCACCAGAATGCTGGTGGTGGTTGCACTTTGGCATTGTTGCCTATGGTGCCATTAATCTTTTTCCTGGCCCTACATGAACCATTTGTGGCTGCTTTTTATATAAATGTATATTATACACAAGATGGCTAGTTACCAACCTTATGGGCACTCGTTATTTTTTTGCAGGGCCATGCAAGGTTGATATCCTTGTTTGAATTTAAAAAAAAGCATTTTATATCTTTAAATTACAGTTTCCTATAGGCAATTTAAAGTCACATTAGAAAATGAGTGCTGGTTCTGGGTGGGAAATATCCTTGTTTATAGGTTAATTTGCAGCTTGTAAGGGTGATTCAACATTAGGATCTGATTCATAGTCAGATTCTACTGTATGTATAACTATTGTTAGGCTCAGAAAATTATCATATGGGATTTCTCATGTAATTGAGTCAACCATGATCTTTGTAATTACAGGTTCACCTACCATGCAAAAAGTTAGAGGAGATTTGCAGAGTAAAGTGCCAATCATAATCTATATGATTATACGATCACATGTACAGTGACTATGTTCCTGGGGTTTTGCAGGAAAAGGTGTCAGTCATAAGCAATGTAATTACATATTTGGTTACATGGTGAATGGTTAAGGGTGTATTTCAAGGAAATGTATCAGTCACAATGCATGTAGTTATATAATTTCCATTCTGCAGAGAATATTGACAGGGTTTTTTTTTTTAGATACACGCTTCAGTGGAAATCTGTGTCAGGTAATTGAATATTAAAAAAATCACAGTGAATAGTGAGATGTTTTACAGAGAAAAGTGTTAGCAAATATGCAACCAATTCAACAACTTATGACAGATGCAAACGAATGGACCTCTTTGCAGCACATTGATTGTGAAAGCAATGAATATTTGGGTATTTATCAAGCAACGAAGTGCGAATTCCCCAAGGTGTACTGTGTTGAATTCACCAGTTCAAAGTAGCAAATTAGGGGGCTGATAGCAAGGCTTCCATTTGGTGTAAGGCGACTGTCATCAAAATATCAAAAGTCATTGAAGATATAGTATTGGGAAGTTGGAATAATGTTTCATGTAAAGAGATATAACTAGTTGTGACTTTAATTCAGCAATAACCAAAATGTGACAAATTGGTGTTTTCTTTGGGTTCTGATGCATACTGCACAGTGTATTGGTCTCCTGTATTTACATTGCTCATCTAAGAGCATTTTTTTTTTTGGCCTTGCATTATGGATATTTTACAGCATTTTTCAATACTTAGCAGATAATGTGGTTAATAAAAATACATAGTTATTAAAAGCATATTGTTCCCTCACAACGTACAGTATGCTGAGTAGAGCATCACTTTAGCATAATCCATGTTGTACAAATGCTCAACTGGAATAGAGTCTGTCTTGTTTGCTTTTTTTTGCCTGGGGAATACACTGTTTAGTGAATGAGGATAAGTGAATTTGGGTTAGTTTGAATGTAAGGAGGCAAAAGTGATGCAAATTCACTTCACCTGTCAAAACTCAGACTTTGATAAATTACTCCATAGTGATAAGAGAGCTTAATTATTAGATGGAACACTTCAAATTACTTTTTAATTGGTGTTCATGCCCCAATTACCCATAATCCCCCACATTTGCTATCTATGTCCCAGCACTGCTGGTTTTATCATCTACTTGCTTTATTGCATATCAGATTTTTAGATTGTTAGGTTAAACAATTCTTATACCTGATACACTGGAAATGGAGTTCCAGAAAGGTGTCAGGGAGTGCATTACTGTAGGTATTATGTTAAGGTAATTAAACATCTCCTTCAATCACATAACATTAATTAAAAAAAAGAAAACTGTGTTGCACTGAGTCACACCACAGTACCCATGACAGTCTTTTTTTATTAGTGCTCAGAGTTAAATAAGCTCTGATTACATTAGTGTTCAGATAAGCTGCAGAGATGCATTAAAAAACTAAACTTTGATTTAATCCTTTATTAAAACAATAGGTCTAAAAAATAAGAACACAACAAATCTTAAAGAACAGAGATCTGACTCAACATTACTGCAGACCCTAGTGTGTGAGTTTCTGAGAGAGGGGGTGTGTGTCTAAAACAGCAAAATGGATGCCTTGTACTGTTAGCTCTTAACTTCTTAATGGGGAGTCAGCACTTTCTGTGTTGTTGCGTTCTATCAGACTTATTGATTGAATAGCGGAATAAGTCAAAGTTTAATTCTTCTTCAAAGGGATGAACTAGTCACATTAACCTGTACAGTAACCTTGCATGGCTGTTTATTTATGATAATTGCTACTGGGATTTGTCAGATCTGTCCAAACCATTAAATATGTATGCTGTATGGCTAATTGTTAATCTGTTCATAAATGCACACTGCAGACAATATTGATTACCTATTCAATCATGCAACATGCAATGTAATGACTAGGCCTGGAGCATGAGCCTTACATAGGTGTACACAGGGATGGTATGACAGCTATACATATAAACTAGCATACGATAAGCCATGACAGTGTGCAGCATTATTCAGTTAACAATCAAGTGTGCAAATGTATAATTTTAGATGAAATGAGTTGGTTGCAATATTAGTGGTACAGGCCAAACTCAGTTTACACAATCATATTTTTAAAAAATAAGTCATTTAGCGATACATCACAATAAATATTGTCACAAATACAGTTTTTTTTCTTTATTTGAAAGGGAAATATGTTCAAACTGGTGTAAGAAAGGTTGTTTTGGGGAGGTTAAGGACCTTATTGACTAAAAGGATGAATTCACCTGTCAAATTTGCTTTGCTACAAGTCACATCTCCAAAATAGTTGCAAATTCACTTCCCCTTATTGATAAAGCTGTGCATAGATTTGTTGAACAAGCGGACTGCTACAGACAGTGTCGCATGCGTAATGTGGAGAAGTCAGTCAAATAGAAGTAGGATGGGAAGTCATGTGGAGTGATGTGAATTCCCTCAGTGAAGTGCACTGATGTCATCATCACCATATCCCACTATCTGTATATAAGTGAATAATAGATCTGTCTCTATGTCACCTTGTCTCTAGTTCAAGTCTAGTTGTAGACAAACATAGTCACAGTCGCCATTGTCACTTATTAAGAAATAGCCACCCTACTTCGCACCAGACTCCTGCCATCAGCCCCCCAATTCGCCACTCTGATTCAGCGAAGTTAAAGAGATGACATCACAATTAAATGCCACATAGCAGAATTTGCTTAATAAGTAATCCTGGGGAAGTAGTGGTCAAATGCAAATTCAGAGCTATGAGCAACAATTCGGCCTTTAGTCGATAAGGCCATTAATGTTTTACCCAGTTAAATTTGTCAACACTTTCAGTCACATTGATTAACATAGACGGTTTAAAACTCACATTCAACTGCTTGTATTATCGATTGATTTCCTTGTACATTTTATGATGCACCTGGCGTTGTAACAGTTTATCAGTAGATTCTTCCAATAGGTATAGTTTTCGATTTACTGTGTTTACTAATAAGGAAACATTAGTAATGTACCAGTAGATGGTAGGGTAGTAATTAAGGGTTAGTAATACCAGTGAAAAAGAATAGTATCCAGGAATTGATAATATCAGTAATGCGCTAGTAAATACAGGTTGCGTTTCACAGTGAACAGTATCAATTTATTTAAAGAAGAACTAAAGCCTAAAATTTGTTTAGGTTAGAAATATTCAGCCTCATGTTAATATACTGCTAAAGAGTACAGCAATCCTACGTGGTTAATAGTCCATGTCTATGACTTTGCCACCTCCGTGACTCCATGTTATTCTGCACTAAATGCACTGCACAGGCTTAGCATGCCCTAGCTTCTGTAAGCATATACTTCATAGCAACTAATGCAAAATAGTCTGCCTAAAATTCACAATATATCTAACACTGAAATCAAATAAATAATATCCACCTGCATTTAGGGGTCTCTACCAATTTATTTATAGGCACACACCTTTAACATCCCCAGTGCTACAGGGCTGATTATTATGGATGGCTTAGATACATACTATAGACTTAAGGTTACCAGGGGTTACTGGTGCCAGTGAGTGTGTTATTACAGTTGTCCATCTACATTTGTTACTGTATAAAATGTCCTTTATAGTTAAGAAGTTACAGTAAAATTATCAGTGAAATACTGAGACAGTTGCAGTTATACATACATACATGCACATTTAGTAACATTAACGTGCGTATAAAATGTACATAAGTTAGTTACTGTAGCAAGTTACAATAGTGATTGCTTGCTAGATACAATACAGACAGTTCATGCTGTCAATGTGGATTCACATGCACCACTACCAGGTGGCATGTCGCTGTATCTGTGACCTTCTCTGTTTGAAGGATCCCTTAAGTCTGGAGCTAATTTTTCACTTGAGTGATTCAATTGATTCATTGACAGTCTGGTGCAGTAGTGAATCTGAATCACGCCTGCCTTGTCAGCAGATTTTCCCTGCTTCTATGCACACAACTCAGGTACACAGCTATTTTTCCCTTTCAAATACATCTAAGGACTTATAAAGCCTTATCCTTTCAGCGTGCATTTTCCTAAGGCTTCCATTCCATTCTTTTAAACGTCCTTACAATCTTCTGTACATCATGCTTTTGGTCACATACAGTATATATACAGTATGCCAAACAACATGAGATGCTGAAATCCCCATCTGCGCTGGTATTACAACAACAGCTGGAGACCTGTGATTTGGGTTTCTGTAATTAAAAAAAATATCTAACAACTGCAAAAGGCTGCTGGGAACTGTAGCCCTATCATAGCTTTAGAGCACTATCAGTTTCTGATATTTCTTATACAAAAACAGCAGGGATTTCATACATGCACCCCTCTGCTGATATCCCAGCCTCCTTTGATTGCCAAAGTACAGGGGAGGTTATTTATCAAAGTGCAAATTCAACATGTGTAGTGAATTCGCATCCCTTCATGTCTCTTCACATCCCTTCGCTCCTTCAGATGCAAAGTCTCTACACCTTATTCACTAAACAGTGGATTCCCTTGGTGAAGAAGCCAACAGAGACGGACGCCATTCAATGCATAATAAGATTTAGCCAGTTGAACATTAGCAGACACATGACGATGCATATTCACCCAAGCGAAGTGAAGGGATGACATTTTCCCATCATTCCCGTGGATCTGTTTAAAGGAGACAAAAATACTATTAATAGGCAGGGTTGATTACATGAATAAACATTGTCGCATTTTGATCTCCATTATTATGGCTGTATAATAGTCACCTACATTACAAATAAGTGTTATTTACATCCTTTTCTGTACAACAGTATTCCTAGGTTATGTTGTCTTTTGGCCAGTATATTTTTTTTGTCATTTGAGTGTACAGTCACTTTACTCAAACCAGAGCTCTGCCATCAGCCCCCTAAACCAGGGAATTCATATTGGTACACCTTGGCACATTTACCACTTCAACGTAGTCCAACGCTTAGAAAATATCCGAATTGCATGTGCATGGGCAGGCAAAGACATCCATAGAAATGCAACCATAGTAAGGTGATGAATTTTTTGTGAATTCTCCACAACACAAGGGGTTATTCACTAAAGTCCCAATTGTTGCGTATAGGTGAAAATTCGCCAGATAAAGACAGTCGCAATGGCTACTACTGTCGCAGTTGCATCTTTATAATGAGAATATTGTCGCAGTCACGACTTTATTATGGGAAAATTGTCTCAATCTCAACATTAAAATATTGTCGCGACTTTACAATGGAGAAATTGTCGCAGATTTGGTATGGGAATCCGCTGTTGGCGAATTCGACAGTCAAAATTCGCACCTTAGTGAATAACCCCCTTGTTTGCTTAATATACAAAGTAGGAAAAATGGCAGATGGACATGAATTCGCACCCCTGTCCATTAATGAATAATCCCTTGAAAGTTTTGTCTTATCAGCCAGAGGTAAATAACTAAACAAGCCTGTAGGGAAAAATTCTGTTAGACTGGGAATACTCTTCTGTGCATGTGTTACAAATCACTCATTGGTGAAACTGATTCCTGCTTTTAATTTGTTGAGAGCAAAAAATGTGCACCTTCAATGTAGCCTGCCGCTTTTATGCACAGTTTTATTTTATTAGCGTTGCAGTGTGAGCATTTTATAGGTGCCCAGCATTAAAGGGAATGATCTGGCAGCCACAGCTACAGTGCCTTGCTGAAGTGGAAAGCTATTAATCATACCTTATGCTACGAAAACAAATGTCACTGTCATCATAATACAGACGCTTTGTTTATACCCAACAACATCTCTGTGCCAGTGCCTGAAGCCAAAGATTTATTTATTATTTATAATTTATTATTTATTTAGATTTATTCTGTGCGTGTGTGTTAGGAAGTAGGAGCCGAGGCTCACAGCCATCAACTGAACAAGAGGTTAGCCCCAATCCTTTTTATTTTTAAAGTTTCTTATATTTTTGCAATTGCCAATAGTTTAAGCCTCGCCACAAATGCAATTTTAAATGCTTCTCTTTCATAAAGTGATTATAACCAAAAAGATTATAGGTGTTTATATCGTATATGCAATAAATCAGATTGAAGTCAATGAACAATCATGGAGGGTATAAATGTGGCATGTAAAAAGTCTGACTGAACAATTATATTTTATAATCAAACTATCTCTATGTAAAATCACTAAATAACTGAAAGAATCAGAGTCAAATTAACAAGAGTGCAGATTACTTTTCTATTTGGTTTTCATTGAAACAGGCTTATGATAAAAAAACATTCATGATCCACTTCTGATGTCACAATAGTCAGGTTAATAACCTGCAGAGGGCTATCTTTAAGGCCAATTATTTTCATTCCTGGCCAGTATTTTGTACACAAGTCATTCTAACTATGTTTGCTTCACTCTACTGTATATTGTCTATAATTTAGGATGTAATATCTGTTTCCACTGAGCTGTAAAATATATATTTATACTCTATAGAGCGTAGTCTATAAACCCACCTGTTAACCTATCACCCTGCAATGCACACCAAACTAGCTTAAGTGGGTACACCATCAAATAAAGGCCTTTATGTTGACCTATGACAAGATCTAAATAAAGAAAAACACCTCTTTTTAAAAGGTTATTCACACTGGAGTTAAAAGGGAACTATAGTCAGATTACATCTTTACATATGCAGTACTATACCTTAATGACAAGCGTTTCTCCCCAGCAGTTGTTTCATGTGACACAGAATGATTGAGTTTGCAGCATTGATAAACTCCTGCACCAGGAAATGTCTGTGTGATGTGTACTAGCCAGTTTTCCATGAAAAGGAACCCTACTTACTACTTAGCAAATGAGCACAAGTTATCTTTACCTCTGTAATCTCCTGTAAACAGGATTAATTTATGTGACCAAAAGGTCAGCACACTGCTTAACCAATAGCAGTCAGGCAGCTTTTTCTTCTTGTGTTGCCTGACTTGCAGAACAGAAAGAGGAGCGGTAGCGGTGGATGAAAATGTCAGCTCTCAGGAAGACTAATTAAGGGAAACATACTGCAAGTATTATTTCTTCCCTAAACCTTTTTTTAACTATTTGTGTCAGCAATTGGCTTAGTATAAAGGAGTTTTATATGTATATGTGCAGTTATATCAGCACTATACTGCCCCTTTAACTTTAAGGGGGGAATTCACTATCTTCCAAAGTGAGGTGCGTAGTGTTCGCCTCACTTCAGAAAGACTGAAATGCGCATGCTGATGTCCTGCGCGCGGACATCAGCATGCACATTAAAGGGATTCCCATTTCGACGAGAGCATAAGAGTTGCCTCGCCGAGACGGGAATCCCTTTAATGTGCATGCTGATGTCCGCGCGCAGGACATCAGCATGCACATTTCAGTCTTTCCGAAGTGAGGCGAACACTACGCACCTCACTTTGGAAGATAGTGAATTCCCCCCTAAGTATGAAGTGTATAGTAGTAGTCTGAAAGATTATGCAATTGGTCTTTCATATTTTTGTTGTTGTATTTTTAAACTATTTATCTTTGTTTTGCTTTATTGTTTTGGTCTATTTAGATTAAAACAAACCTATGCTTGAGGTCTAATTAAGTCACTAAAATGTAAGTGTTTGTGTTGCAGTTTTATAAGTTGAATGAATGCTCCACATGCCGCTGTGCTGATTACCGGTAGTCAGTTATTATACAAGCGTTTTCTTTGAAGTTGAATTCAAAAATTGAATTCCTTTGCATCTCTTTTTATCTTTGCTGATAGCAGCCATGTTGTAAGTGTTGTTTAAATGCCAATCACATGACAGTTCTTTTTTTTAAATACCGCACTTAGACCACAGATCCTGATCAATGCCAGAAGTTTATTTTACAGGTGTACAGTTTAAAAGGAATGATATGAATGGAAGCTGATTAAACTTATGGTTTAAAACAAATTTTAAAAAATCACCCCTTTCACTGGGAACAATAGTAACAAATCAGCAAGGGCAGAATTTACTGGAATTCATTAGCTTAGCTATATATATATATATATACAGTATATATATATATATATATATATATATATATATACAGTATATGGACATTAGAATAGGAAATGTAACAGTACCCCTTTATAGTGCCCTACACCTACAGCACAGCAGTTAAAAAGGTGCAAGGTATTGCGGCACAATGCTATTTTGAATCTAACCTCAACCCCTCTTTACCCATACAGTGCTGCCACAATCCTCGCTTTTTCTATACTGTGCTGCCCCCCCACTGCATACTTTTCTGCCCCCAACTCCCCTTCCCCCATATCATGCCAACCCCTTTTCCCCACTTTCTCTATTCTTTGCTGACCAATCGATTCCCCATCCCCAGCTCTCTTCCACTGTAGCGCAAATAGCGCTACAGCACAATCTCCGGAGTGCTCCTCTTTGCCAATTTAATTTCCTGTGAGCAGGAAGTGATAGGTTGGGGGATCCCTTAACCATAAAGTTACCAGATCAGTGGCAAAATTGAGCAAAAGGTATGATGAATCCATGCAACATGGCTTCACTAATTGAATTGCAAAGCAAACAGTAGTTTGCGATCATTTGAGTCTTGCTTTACAGCATGTCAAAAGCGTCCTAGAATTTCTAACTGATCTGGTAGCCTTGTATAACCATACACAGAAACATGGATATGTTTTATTACCCCGGCAATAAATGTTCAGTAATGTATCAAGAACCCTGCTGGTTTCAACACTATATGTGGAAAGGCAAAAAAACTGCTTTGCAAAAATATGTATCAGTGTTTATTTTCCTTCATTGTGATTCTTTTGTTTATGTTCATCAGATGTTCTTTATGACACAAACGAGGTGTATCTGGGATACAGTATTTCTTCTTGCACAGATTGGCTCTCCTGATTCACATACTCAATGTATTCTTTTAATGTGGCGCGCGAGTCATATGGAGGCAAATGTTTAATTTCCTGGCAGTATTATACCAGTGCTTCGCTATGAATATTAATCCTGTCCTTTGTCCCTGGGTATCTCAATCACCATTCACTGCCTTGTGCTATACAGACCTTTATGGTTGTAATTAGAGAAGTAAGCAGTCCAAAGCAAACCCTGTGCTGCAAAGCACTGATATATCACAGACCGAAAGACAAGAATAAGGAGATGGTAAGCAGGACAAAGAAAACTGGAAAGCAAGTGAGGCTAGTCAGACAAATGTGGAAAAGGAAGGCATAGATACAGCAGAACTAAGTAGCTTTGAAGCATTCACTAGGAATGGAGACAAAGCACTGCTGTGCTGAACAACAGCTAATGAGATTTTACACTTATCCAAGAAACACAGGATTTACCTTTTTATATTCCCCAACAGTGCAGTTTCTGGATTGTGTAGGAGAAAAATGTATTTAAGGGGGGCTTATTTATTCACATACGTGATACTGTTCTTCGTTCCAATTTCCTGCGTTCATCATAGAATACCAGCAGGCTTTTGTAGCTTTGTCAAGCAAAACAATACATTATGCAATACAAGGGCCTGTTTTAAAAAATCTGCAATGTAACTTTTATGCGTTAGTATGGAAATCTGGAAAAAAAATATAAAGCTAAATTCAAAACAATAACACTGACAGAACTCAGGTGGTGCAGTGTAAGTAAAAAGCAAAACAATACATGTTTAGAACCTGTTTACACAGGGTAATTTTTATGTACTGTATGTGAATAGAAACTTTTGGAAATAGCAGGCAGCTAAATTAAAAACAAAAACCTTAAAGGACCTGTAATAGCTGGAATAGAAAATTGTTATAGTAAATGGCCTTTTTTTTGGGGAGTGGGGGTCAGCTCAGAATAGAGAAAGTGGGGCTTGGGGATTGGCACAGTATGCCATGGAGGGCTGCACAATATAGTAAAATGGGGAGGTGTTGGCTGCACAGTATATGAAGAGGGGAATTACAGTATAGGAAAAGAGAGCATTGGGGTCAGCACAGTATGGGGAAGGTGGTAGGTTGGAGGCAGCACAGTATGGGGAAAGGGAGGGTTGGAGGCAGCACAGTATGGGGAAATGGAGGGTTGGAGCAGCACAGTATGGGGAAAGGGAGGGTTGGAGCAGCACAGTATGCGGAAAGGGAGGGTTGGAGCAGCACAGTATGGGGAAAGGGAGGGATGGAGAAGCACAGTGTGAGGAAAGGGAGGGTTGGAGCAGAACAGTATGGGGAAAAGGAGGGTTGGAGCAGCACAGTATGGGGAAAGGGAGAGTTGGAGCAACACAGTATGGGGAACGGGAGGGTTGGAGCAGCACAGTATGGGGAAAGGGAGGGT
>WMED01013258.1:4165-14492 GCA_019650415.1 Pipa parva | reverse complement strand
GCGCTCGCTGATGCCCGTGTGCAGGACATCAGTGAGCGCATCTCCATCATTCCGAAGTGAGGCGAACACTACACACCTCACTTCGGAGCTTGGTGAATTAGGCCCATTATCCAGGTTCAGTATAACATTAGCTTTCTATTTAAGGTAATTCAAAACAGCCACTGTTTCCCAATCTTAGTAGTTTCCCTTTTTCATGGAATACCTTTGTGGAACTTGGCATGGATGTAGGAGGGGCAATGGAGTAAAGTACCTTAAATGTCAAATGGAGAACACTGTATATTATTCATTTGCTCAAGGAGCAGAGAGAGATTGGGAGAGAGGCTGTCCCCTCAGGGGAGAGAGGGAGAGAATTCTGGCAGCAGAATTTAGAATAGACTGGAGTGGACTGAGTGGGGAATCTGGAAATCCAAATAGAAGAACATTGCAGTAGTCCACGTGAGACAGGACAAGAGCATACATGAGGGTGTTAGCAGTGAAGCAAGAGAAAAAGGGGCAAATCTTGGCAATGTTGCAAAAGAAAAAATTGACAGGTTTTTGCAGTGGAAGAGATGTGTTTGAAGAAGGAAACAGAAGAGTCAAAAGTCACCCGAAGACAATGTACAGAGGTTACGGGGTTGATGATGGCACCATCCATTAGAATGGAAAAGGTAGGGGCGGGACCAGGTTTGAGTGGAAAAATAACCAATTTTAGCAAGATTTAATTTGAGCCATTCATGAGGAGATTGCCAGAAGACAGCTAATTGGTGCCATGGATAGCCATCCATTCCTCCCACCTAGAAATAGTCTTCATAAAGTGGCCAGTGTATTATTTGGCACTTACTTTATAAGACCAAATCTCCAAATACCAGTCAGGTGGGGTAGACTAGAGAAGACTAAAGGTTGGTGTAGGCTACTGAGCAGCAGTACATGATATTACCATTGCATTGTCGGCAGAGAAAAAGACCCAACTGATGTTTCATGTTCTTAATGAGCTTTACTGTTCAATATATGTTAAACATTTTTCACCTAGATTCTCTAACACCAAGTCTAAGTGGTAGATCCACAGCCTGCTTGAGGTCATAAGAACTTTAAGCACAGGGGTGAGTGGGTGTTGCAAAAGGACTGTCGGTGCCACTTTGAATGTATCCACTGCATTACTGCTAGCTCAGCAGATTCCAGGAATAGTGCTACTGTCATTGTATGAAAATGTAGTAAATAATTGGCAAAAGTGTATGTAATTTGTTGAGACGATGCACTGACAAACTGAGCTTATTTAAAGAGAAAAATAGGATGCAAAACAACATAGGAAGGTGTTTTAAATGTGTTGTGTACTCTGAATATATTGCTAGAGTTTTTTTTAATGAATTGTCAAGCATTGCCTTAAAATAAGTAATATACTTATCTTTAATTCTGTCGCACGGGATCAAACTCTTGAATTCTCCATTCTCTGACTTTTTTTTTCTACACATAGAACTTCTTACCCCTTGCAGTTAATATTTAAATCTGCGCGAATGAACATGAATCTGTGCAGTAATGAGTAGTTCGGGAGACCTTTAAAGGAAATATGAAATGCCTCCTGCAGGTTTGGTTGTTGAGAAGTGAAAAATTGTGTTGTTTCGGTTATAATTTTTAACAACTTGACCTTTATTCACATCTCATTCATTTGATTTGGTTGGGGAGACTGGGCTGTTTTTTTTGTCAGACTCTGAAATGATCAGTAGTGTGACTTGCATTTTCAGTATAAAATTCTATGTGTGTTTTCTGTTTTTGTCTTTAGCTCTTGGCTAATTATTTTAACTGTGCCTAACCAGAATATTATCTTATCATCTGCAAAACAGTTGTGATATCCTAGTAATCCCATTTTTGTAAAAGTCTGCCTACTGCACAAACTTCGACAACTTGATTTTGAAACTGTGCAGCAAGATCTACCTTACGAACATTCAGATGGAGCACTTACGAACATTCAGATGGAGCACATTTTTGTTTTTTGAAGCTATTAATTAACTTGGTTCTGTTGGAGCCATTCATCTGTTTCTGTACCCAGCCCTGTCTTGTCTACTGTTTCTTCCAGCCTGCCTTGGACTATATTCTGGTTTTAACCTGGCCTTTCCTTGTTATTTGGACTTTTTTACTTGGATTTTCTGTTTTCTCTGGCTGGAATTCCTTAGGTTTACTTCTGCCATACCTGTGTTCTTGTGTCTCACTATGTCTTGGTATCCCTGTGTTGTTTAACTCTTGTCTGTCTAGTTGAAATCTGTTTTTTGTTTCTTCCTACCTGAATCATTATTTTCTCTTTCTCCATTGTCCTCAACCCTTTGTTGTGACCTTATCCTGTATTTCTCATTGATTTTTCCATCCATCCCCATCGCTTTCTCTCATCTTCTTCCTTGTACTGCTTGTAACCTGATATTCACTTTGCCTTGACTATGTCCTCACTTTCTGCCAACTATTAGGTTCTACTGTCTTGTCTTTACTCTTTCTACCTTTCTCTGTGTCTGACTCCTGACCTTTATATACTTTTATACCTAGCCTTATCTCAATCTGTCAACCACCATCTCTATGATGGTGTTGGATCACAGCTACTCCTGAGTAGCAGGTTTGGGTCTCTGAACGGAGTGTGTCTTGTGCAATGTACTGAAGAAGATACTTGTGCATTTATCAGTAGTGATCCCAAATACTAATAATATAATACTAAGACTCCGACCCTAAGTCTGAACAGTAACAGAACTATTGATTCAAGGTCCCAAGTTTAGGATTGACCCCCTGATGCATGTTGGGCACCGGAGGCACCCTCAGCATTGCCCCCTCTATTGTGACACCCCCGAGTTTGACCATTTCTGATATCAATGGATATTTTGTTTCTTGTTAGAAATATTGTTAAAAATAAGTCCATGTTAATTATTCCCAATCTTGGATGACAATAGGTTTGATCTGTGGCACGGCATGTAATCCTTATTGGTTTAATCAAGGCAAGCTATTATCCTGATTTGTGTTGGCTCAGTGTATCTGCTGCTTCAGTCTAGTTAGCACAAACACATCAGACATGGCTATGGGCCAAGCTAGAATGGATCTTCAGGGCTAAATTACCTTTGTGAAAGTAAGATCTGTTTCCTTGTTTAAATCACTAATGTATTAATTCTCTCTACGAATGGTTTTAATCACCTTTGGGTGCTGGGATGTGTAGATATGTTTGAATGCTCTACAAATTTTATTTGCAGTATTTTTTTTTTCATATAGATCATATGACAATGGAATTTAGCAGCAGATGGAAATTCAGTGTGCGCTGTCATTTGTCATTTTAAAGTTATTTCACATTTAATTCATGTTGTACAGTAGTATTCTCTACAATACTGTAATTTAATAAATGTAAAACCTACAATGATTGGACTGGCTCCAGCCCACCAGGAAACAAGAGATCAGGGGCTCACCAGGGAACAAAATAACAGGGACCCACCAGGAAACAAGAGATCAGGGACCCACCAGGAAAAAAGATATCAAGGGCCCTCTAGGAAACAAGAAATTAGGCACCAACCTGAAAACAGGAGATCAGGGAGCCACAAGGAAAGAAGTATAATACTATAGTGGCGGTATGTGTTAAAAACCGTTACTTACCTACATCTGCAATACCCAGGCTATGAGTATCTCAGGGGGTTAGTCCCCACTTACACATTGGAGGAGTACAGTGAAAGGAGAATCAATTATAATACAAAGGGTACCAGTAGTTACCATTATTAAAACGGTAACACACACAGCAGCAAATAAATAGATCAGTAAGGGAGGCCAGAGCTAGTTAAATAGCACAGCACATGAAATGACAAACACATCATTGTTACATTATCATATAATTAGATATAGTTGCCAACAGGTGATGCACCACTGATGATGCCCAGGCAGTATTCAGGCTCTTAGTAGGCATTAACTCTTAGTAGGATTCTTTCCAGTGGGATGGATCTTTATCAGGTATTCCTTCTTCGAGCAGGACTGTTCCCTTGAACTCTAATCCTACCACTTGAGTCCCTAGGCTGAATATGTATGAAGCCTCTAAGCCTCTGTACTCCTGTTGGGGTCTCAGGATATCCAGTAAATAACCTGCCCTCAATGCTCTCACCTTCTGAGGTGAGCTAACATTAAAACTACCCTAGTTTGTTTCCCTAGGGTGTCTTCTGGATCCCCACCAGGAAGGTGGAGTTCCTGTTACTGCACCATGAAGCAACTGTAACAAGTTAGGCTTGGAGGGAATATCCAGTCAGAATTTGTTGAAAGGGCTGGTAAACAACATGCTATTCTCCCCAGAGGCAGTAGAGGGTGCTCCAACACTACTAATGAGAGATGAAAAATATATTTTAGTAGAAGTGATGAATTTGGAACATTCTAGATGCTTACAATTTACACCAGGGCTACACTAGAAATCATGGACTCACTAGGACACAAGAGTTCAGGGAGCCACCAGGAAATAAGAGATCAGGGAGCCACCAGGAAACAAGAAATAAGGACCCACCAGGAAACAAAAGTTCAGGGGCCCACCAGGAAAAAAGAGTTCAGGGGTTCACTAGGAAACAAGAGTTCAGGGGCCCATCAGGAAACAAAAGAGATCAGGGAACCACCAGGTAACAAGAGATCAAGGGCCCACCAGGAAGCAAGAGATTAGGGGACCACCAGGAAACACGAGATCAAGGGCCCACCAAGAAACAAGAGATCGTGGGCCCACCAGGAAACAAGAGATCAGAGGCCCACCAGGAAACCAGAGATCAGAGAGTCACTATCCAAAAGATTTTCTTTGTGTCTCTTCACTTCACTCTCCATAATTTTTTTATTCTTCCATTGATGGTACAGTGTGAAACTCCACGACGGACAAAGGAGGCCTGGACCCAGTAAGATTTTTTCCTGTATTCAGGTGGGTCAATTCAACACTGAAAACATTTTTTTAATGTAATGATAATGGTAGCAGTAGCCTACAATTCCCAGGACCCCCAGCAAATATCCAGAGGGATCTAAGTTAAATTCTAAAGGAATCTATCATTACCAATCCCAGGTGCTCACATCCCAGGGTGATTGCAGTGGAAAACAGTGCACAGCCAAACCATGAGCACTGGAGATTTTCAAAATATAACAGTAAAATCAAAGACTGGCTAATATAGCCTTGTGGAATCAACCTCTCCAGAAATATACTCCTTCACTTCTTAATGGGGTTCTTAACTCACTAACACTGATCCCTGCTCAGATAACATTTCTAGGATAAATAACTGTAAGGCCTTAAAAATGTGTTTTTCCCCATTTTACATTTACTTTAAAAAAGAAAGAAGATTACAATTGGATTTAAAACTGCAGAGAGCACTATACATTTGTGGAGGAAGTTTGTTGGATCTTACCACCTTCCTGAACAGTTGCTATACTCTGCCCAGTGATAGTGTGACCAATTAGAGCTCATCCTAACTAATATGTATAATATCACCAATAACAATAATTATGGTGCTTAATGGGACCAGTTTCACCACTGAAAAGTGTTCTCCTGGTTTAATGGTGAAAACCCATTATTCCCTATGGAGCTGGTCCTGTAACTTAGCCAAAGTCAGATCAGATTTACAGTAGAAAATATCAGTGATTTTGATATTGATCGAAAGCTTAATGAGACCTTCATAGAAAACACTGCTAAGTATGTCAGTTTTACTACACCAATATTTGTCAAAATCGATCTTTATTTCTATATTGCTATTTTTGTTACCCTGTATAAATTGATACAATCAGTAAGTGTAGCAAAGAAAGAGGCAAGTCACGTGGGCTGGAACAACCAAACCTTATTTTGATGAGGCCAACACTAATTTACGGTATTTATAGGTGATGTTCAATGGCAGAAAAATAGCGAGCATTACATCGCTTACAGCGTGATCACAGCGATATTTGCAGACTTTATTCCCCTTCTGACATTATAATACATGTATTTAAAGGCAAATTATGCAGAAACTGCTTCTTCTTAGTGGAAGCTTTTTAAATGAGCCTTCCTAATTCTGCTCATGATGACTAACATCCTGAAATTGGCTCGTAAGGCTTGAGAGGTGATATCATTTCATGCTATATAAAATCAATAGCAATCACCTTCAATTAATGGGCCTGAAAGTTGAAGCTTTTTTATTTTGTAGTGTTTAAAAAAACGCCGAAAATTTATACGATCAGTTTATCGAAAAATGTCTGATAAATAGAGATGGGACTATCAAACTAAATAATATTGTCCCACTTTCACTGATATACTAAAGGACGTAGTGTATATGCAAAGCTGTGGAATGGAAGTATTTTCCCCTTTGTTTTTACGTAATAAAATTTGCTCGTTTCACTATAAAAAAAAAAAAAAAATTCTGTTTCACCACAGTTCAAGTAAAACCAATAAACAAAGACACCCCCAGTACGAAATATGTCTTATGACCCACTGAAACCCCCCATTCTCCCACATAAATTAAGCATTCATTTGAGGCACCCATAAACAAATATGATATTTATTTTGGTTAAAACATAACAACAGTTAATATATTTTTATACATGTCAGAATGCATTCATCCCAGTCAGCTAAGCCAGTTATATTTACTGAATGTAAAAATAACTGTAAGCTGCTAAGTGCTTTGCTACATTTCTCATTTTACTATGTATAATTTTCTCTGTACTTTCCCATGTGCCTACCTTGCAGATTTGGGTTCTAGGTACAATTCCACCCTAGACCTCATCTGCATGGACTTTGTATGTCCTCTCTGTACTTGTGTGGGTTTCCTCGTACAATCCAAGAAGTTACTACACAGGTTAATTGTCTGCGTGTGTCACTGAATAGGAAAATTAGATTATAAGCTCCACGGGACAGGGTAATATTTCACGCTACATAAATATATAAAAAAATACATTGTGCTTCAGTTCTCTGAGAATGGCTAAGTGGTAAGTTAAAGAGTCACAGAGAACTTGCCAATCTATTGGCATTTCGGATCATTGGAGGTGGGACAAAGTACACTACCGGTAGAGGTAGGTTCTGTTGAGTAACCTGGAGCTGCTGTTTGGAAAATCAGTTGGTTATAGCGGACAAACTAAATAAAAATGTGAATAACAATTTGTTAGTGAAAACTTCATTTGGCTATAATTACTTCAGTTTCCAAAAATAGCTTACAGGATTGAAAACAAAACTGTATTTTTACTCTGTTGGTTGTTCTCTCCTTTTCAATACTTCTATGCGAAATGTAATTCACCATGGTGATCCAACCTCAACAGATGTTCAGTACAAAGCAGATCAGCTTAGGTCCAGTCTCCTGAGGTCTGGCTTACTGCTTGCCTTGCTGTATTACATGCGTGTACATCTAACCCATGTACACTCTGTGAAGACATTAAAAGGAGAAGTTCGTCTTAAAATAAATTTGAATACGTTGTCTTCATAATCTAAGACAATTTGCTGTTGTTGTTTTTAAAGTTTTACATTCTTTTTTCTGTCTTTCTGGTTTTTCATCCAAAGAATGATTTCATTACTGATCTTTCAGTTCAAGCCCTGTCTTATGTCTCTTTCTGTCTGCCCTTAAAATCACTGATTGCTAAGCTAACAGACCCTAGCAAATGGAGGACAGTTTAAACTCAAAACTGAAGAACAAAACAAGTGCAAAGGATCACAGTCATGGGACTACTGAACTGCTATGTCTATTGTGGAGCTAAGAACAGGAACAAGGGTAAGTGCTCCTCTGGAGGACCTAAGATGTACTAAGTGAGGTACTGGATCCTTTTTACAATGGTACTGGTTGGCACTAGTTAATGCTAAGTTAATCCCAACACTGGTGGCAGCTGCGAATACTTTCAATGGCAGAGATCTGGATCAGCTTAACTGTAAAACAAAGCACAGGAACAGTTGGAGAAGTGCACAGAACACTCAACCACAGCACCTTGGGAGCCCACAGCAGACAAATCCCTCACCCTAGTGGAGCTTAAAGTACTTAGGGACATGACAAAGTTCTGTGTAGAAATGTTGTAATACTGAGAGGCTCTGCTTGGCTTAGCTGTACTGTAGAACTCATACAATGAGGAGATACAGAATGCTGCAAACCCTTAGCTGGAAGGCACTTGCGCAAGGAGCTGACACTCCTTGGGTGCTGCAGATAGGCAGTATTAGATATTTGAATATCTGCTGTCCACATAACACTTGAAATGTATTAAATTCGGAAAGACCGGTCTTGGCCTTTATAAGTGTACCGAATGAAATCTCGCATTTTTATTGTGAGATTTTCTTTGCGTTTTCAGATCGAGTTTTTCTATCTTGATTTTTTGAATTTTTTCAATGGAAAGGTAGCTGTGCTACTAATGTAAAATATGGCTACCTTTCCATTGAAAAAAAATTAGAAAAAACGAGATTGACAAAGTCTATCTTGAAAACTCAAAAAACCTCGCAAGAATGCGAGGTTTCACTCGGTAAATTTGGAAAGACCCAGGGCGAAATTTATTAAAGGCGAATTTTGAAATTTCAATCAAATTTTGAAATTTCAATCGAATTTTGAAATTTCAATCAATTTTTTTTAAAAATTGATTGAAATTTCAATTGAAATTTTTCAAAATTCAATTGAAATTTTGAAATTTCGATAGATTTTTTCAAAATTCAATCGAAATTTCAAAATTCGCCTTTAATAAATTTCGCCCTCCAGAGTGGTCTTTCTAAGTTTAATAAATTTTGCCCCATTGAAGTCAGGCGGCAGGGATTGACTCAATACTTCACGAGCAGGACTAAGCTGAAGCACATGTCGAAATTTTGACATTATCCTTTCTTATGAAAATTCATGAGTATTGTCAGTAAGTAGCCATTAATATTGAAAGAGAGTTATCTTGACATTGTCTAATTTAAACTGATCCATGTAAAATGACATTAATTCCCTTTGTGGATCCAATTTATAATGAATTTTCTACAGTAAACCATCGACTCAGATCTTACTACAAGACCATTCACTTTATTTGGTGTGAATTCCCATTTATTAAATATACACAAATATTGTTTTTGACTTTATGAACAGAAATGCTTGTAAATTTATTTTCCAAGATGGAGTCACAATATATAACCCCCTGCATTCTCTAGGGGTAAATTACAAACAATCATGTATAATTTAGATTGTACTAAAGAAATAAATGTTTTTGTAAATATATATGTATAAAAAAAAATGTACCTTTAAACAAAGTCTCTCTCTGTCATCTTCCCTGTCAGCCTAACTTTTCTTTCCTGGGTTGGGTGATAATGAATGACATTATAGCTCCTCCAATCAGATCCTGCTAGATCGTGATTTAAGGGATCTGATTGGAGAAGCTATAATGTTAATCATTTAGCCCCACCCACCCAACACTTGGGAAAGAAAAGTCAGGCTGACAGGGAAGATGAGAGAGAAACGCTGTGTACAGGTACATTTTTAAAAATACATATATATTAACAAAAACGTTTATTTCATTGGTAGAACCTAAATTAGTATTAGTTTTGAGTTGACAGGTGCACTTTAATAGTTGAAATATAAAATTGGGGTAAAACAAATCAAAAAGGGTAAAGCAGGTATTGGTGTCAATACACCTTTGGTCATTTTAAAACTGTTTGATTAGATTTACAACATGAAAAATCCATCTAATCCCATCTGTTTCTGTTCTCGTAATGTAGAACAGTGTTTTAAATGATGGACACTGTGGGCAAAATTTACTAAGGGCGAAACGATCGCCCGAAGTTAATTCCTGCCCGCACGTGCGGTATTCCGATCGATTTGCGATCGTGTGATCGCAAATCGAGCGCAATTCCGATCGCAAATCGATCAGAATTGCGATCGTGCGATCGCAAATCGATCGGAATACCGCACGTGCAGGCGGGTGCCTTCGGGTGGACTAAATCCGCCTTTAGTAAATTTCGCCCTGTATTTGTTATTAGTTTACCACTGAAACATTGGGGAGCAGGTAAACAATATAATATAGTAACAAGGGAAGAATTTGTTTATGGTTCATTCAAATACATGCAAAACAGCCCTAAGTGGAAACATCAAGGGCTTTATTGACTTGATAGACAATTCGAGCCGCATCGCCAGCGTTGTCATGAATTCACTATCCCTTATTGACCAAGCTGCAAATATGCTTGTCATACAAGCGGACAGCAGTGAACGCTGTCGGTTGCGTAGTGTGGCGTAGTCAAGTGGAGACTGGAGAGAAGTAGTCATACGAAATTCAACAAGTGAATGGCAGTGATGTCAGTCTCACCATATTCCAATAACTGTATTCTGTGAATATTCTATCTATGTCTATGTTACCTTATTCCTAGGTCATATTGTCACTCCACACTCTGCTTCCTCCACAACCCCCTTCCCACACTGTGCTTCCTCCA
>WMED01013257.1:0-14492 GCA_019650415.1 Pipa parva | reverse complement strand
AGCCGAAGTCTAAAATCTCTATCGGTTAGTATTTTCTCCCTCCCTCTTAAAAATCATCCCTAGTAGTAACAAACTTAAGTTCTCCATTCATAACATTTGGAAAGAGCAAATGATGCTAGGCGTGAAAAGTTAGATGCTAAGGTCTACAGGCTCTGTTTTTTTGTTTGTTTTTTTACTACAGAAAGAAGTGGAGAAAAGGCATCATCCATTCTCGTGTAAGTAATTGTTACTTGTCGTTCTAATTGTAATACTTTAAAAAAAAAAAAAAGATATAGATTTGTGATTCATATAAAATCTTTCTACAGCCTCTAGCCTTACATATTCCTCCGATAGCAGCGTGAAAATCTTTAATTTTTCTTCCAGCCTTTAGAACTTTTAAATACATCAGCTTCGATTCATGTATTGTTGAATCTCTACGTCTTTGCGCTGAGTCAGATTTGAATCTTCGTGACAGTCCTTCAAGTATTTCAATCACCGCAGCACCTTCATTTGCCTGGGTGTTGACTGGATTCTTTTTTTTCTAAAATGCCTTTATCAGGGATTCTTCATTTCCAAGGGAAACGCAAGGAATTAAGCACTTACGTAAAAAATAAAGTCTCTTCTTATACAGAAAGAGTCTTTGTTCAATGTTCTATGAGTTTTTTTTATAAAAAGAAGAGCACAGATTGGTGTTCGGTATGAGGCATTGTCGGTGATGAAATATAAATGTAACAACAGTTTTTACCACAATACATTTTACATTAATCAGACTAATAGCTAGAAGAGCGTGACTTATCTAGACATTCATCATTTGTTAACCATACATTTTAAAGACTAAAGTAGGAGCTCACAGGCAGTACTGCATTTCCATTCTTGTTGCTGGCGGAGGACGCTGTGTATTTGCCTCATACGGTTGCCCTCAAAGACTAGTTCCTTAAATCTGTAAGGGTCATATGAACATTAGCCAATTAATGCTAAATTTGTTTGTAACTGATTTGTAAAGAATTCACACAAAAAAAAACAAAAAAACAGTGGCTTCAAAATGTTTTTCTTTGTCATTTCCAGAACAATTAGAAGGGAATGGATTACAGGCTTGCGGCATGTTGATTAGTAAGAATTGAGGCTTTAAAATGTACATTTTATATTTGAGTTGTCATTGGACAAGGTTTTTTTGGGAGACATTTGGAAGTCGCAAACTTGCAGAGTTAACACAAACTCCAAACTTTGACAACTTGCTGGAACAAGTGAAGTTTGCTATGGGAATCCACTGTATGTGAATTTGACAGTCGAATTCGCACCTTAGTGAATAACCCCCTGGTTGCAGTCCAACATGTTAGCAAGGCTGATAGGAAGAGCAAGTTACAGTTTTAAATGGAATAATATACGGTAAGTTTGGATCACCTTTAGTCTACTTGTTTCACTGTTTATACTGTTTTGAAGACAAGCAAGAAGATTATTCGGAAAAACTATTAAAATATTTTGCTAGCTGCTGTTTGTTTGTTATGTTCTTCTAGGTCAGGGCCAGTGGCATACATGTATCTTTATGGGCCCCAGAACAAACTAGCCAAAGGCTTCCAAACAGCATAATTTTGCAGGATGTTACCTGTTGCCAGTAGCTCGGGGGTGGGTCTAGGTTCTTTCTGCTGTAGGCCTTCCCTACCCTTTTTAGTATATATGCCCCTGACTAGTGGAATTCATTTATTTACCATGCATATATATTTAGCACCAGTATCTTCCACAGTACTTAAATTAACCACCCCCTTCAGTCACCGCCCCTGTGGAGCTTACAATCTATTTTCCCTATACAGTCAGACACAGACTAGGGATAATTTAGTTAAGTCCTAAATTGGAATTTGGGAGAGAACCAGGGAAGTGTAAAGTGAACTTACAAGCTACATGCTATTGAAGTCCAGGGTAGAATCAAACTCACAACCTATAACTACTTAGGTCTCTTATCTGTAAAAAACAGCTCATTTAGCGTTGAATATAATAATCATTCACTTAGAATGTGAGTTAACAAGGCAAAATGCAAAGTATCCCTGTAATAACCTTACATCCAATGTTTATTTATTTATTTTGCTTCATATACCCATATTCTTCTTAATGTATTTCTACAGATGTACTAGAATAAATCCAAGATCCCATCTCTTGGCCTTTCAAATGATGGTAATGTATATGTTTGAACTCCCTGCTTTGTTATGTTGCGGCACAACAAGCAAAGGCCTCTGTTATGGCTCAGGGGGGTTATGCACCTACAGAGCAATAAGAAGAAAACTGTATGACAAGGGTTAGCTTAGAAATCAGTCCTTATGGAATTCTTTATAGACCAAGAATAAAGGACATCCCAGCTTCTACTCAGGTCATTCACTTTAAATGTCAACATCTAAGTGTTTGACCTATGCGGAGGCAGGGATATTTCTCATTCAGTGCTTGACATTTCTTTGAGTACTTTGCAAAGTCTTTGCATTGGGCCATTCTGATGTCAGAAATACACTAATCTGGTAAAGATTCCACAAACACAATATTCCGCAGTATGGATACGGGAGTGTTTGAGTTCTGTCGGAACCAAACTTCATTTAGTTTGTGTATTCTCCCCATGCTGAAAAATGTATAAATTAAGACAATAAAGATGATGATGAAAATTAAGACCTCATGCAGGTGACGGAAAGGCAACTAGATTGAAGATCTGTGCCCCATGCAGTTCTCTGCCTTCTCTAGTTGCCTCTAGAGACAGCCAGATTAAAATATTTTTCCCATACGAGTGTCTAACTTGATGGAAAGCATGCTGAGACAAAGAACACAGCTTCCAATAGGATACTCTATACTTCCTGTTGGAAATTCTGTTGAGTAGAGCAAGTGCAGTAGCAGAATCCTGATGTAAAACTGCTTCTGTGCATTCTCCTCTCGCTGAAGATCTAACAGGAAGCAGGAAGTGAAGAGGACTGCAATGCTGCAGCACAGGAGCCAATAAGTCCTATCGGTAAGTATTTCCCCACTTAAGATTCACTCCTAGTCTTAAAGAACTTTAGTTCCCCTTTCATATACAATAGGATGTAAATGAAAATTGCTATCATATTTAAATCAATTCTTAACTGCCTCCATAATCCCTGAGATGAAGCAGGTTAATTTTACTTTCTAAAATAGGTCTAAAAAAGGGTATTCCAGGGTACGTCTTACCAGGGCATGCCTTCCATTTTCATCCCTGGTGAAATGCTCATTAGCATGTCTTTGTTTTGTAGCATTGATGAGAACAAAAAATCTTCGAGCTGGTTGGTCTCCTTTTCAATCTTTGGGTGAATAGTCCTTCAGCTGCTAAGATGAGAGCAGTTTGGGTTGTCTGATAAGAATGTCGGTCACAGTGGTGGATCTGCTTCGCTGAGCCCAATGCAGGATTGTCATCAGGGCCCATTCCATCCCACAGCACCTCCCCTTCCTACACCCCACCCCCCCCAGTCTCCTCAAATTAAAGAAACCTACTAGGATCCGGAGGAGATCTAAGCACAGAAACTCGGTCTGCAATGGGTCAGCAGCCATCAGCTGTAGGGCTTTTTAGCTGAACATCAGTAAGAAGATCGAGCTGACAGAAGTTTACTGTCCGACGGAATATGCTACACTATATGCAGGGGTGGTCCTGGCCCTATTGGCACCCCCCCACCCCCCCGCCTCACGCCCCTCCTGCCCCGTGATGCCCCCCACCCCTTGCCCAGTGCCCTCTACTCACCTCCAACAGCGTTCCAGTGACGCACCTCCTCTGATGAGGTAAGCTGAATGCGATGGACCTCCATAGATGTTCGGGCCTTGCTGGCAGCTGCCGAATACAGCCGAGAAGACCTGAAGCAGTAAGGAGCGCCGTCGCATTCAACTTACCTCATCAGAGGAGGTGCATCGCTGGAACGCTGTTGGAGGTGAGCGGAGGGCGCGGGGTGGGTGGGCGTGCGGGGGGGAGGAGGTCAAGTTTAGAGATGGGCGATGTGGGCGACAGGGCCCCTCAGATAGATTGCGTCCTGGGCCATCGCCCACATCGCCCATAGGTAGAACCGGTGCTGACTATATGAGATGGCACCTGACACCGTTTGCTTCTTCGCTATGGGAATCCTCTGTTTAGTGAATAAGGAGTAGAGAATTTGGAACTATCAAAGCATAGCAACCTGAAGTAATGTCAATTCTCTTTGACAGTCATATTTTCTCTTTGATGAATAAGCCCCTTAATCATTATTAAGTCAACAGTGTGGCATTTGCTTTAAAAATAATACTCCTGCTTTTACATTAAACAGCAGCAACATTTTTTTAAACTTTACACTCTGGACAATATTAATAACAAAAAAGGCAACAAAAATAAGGGGGGGTTGGGAGTATTTATAAAAGTCCCCAAAAAAAATTCTCCTGGTATATCAATATTACCAATATTAATATTTATTAAAACCCCTTAAGACCCCATTGAAAAGATTGGCGATATCAATCGAAAAGGAGCCCCATTGAAAGTAACGTGCAGCGGATATTAACGTATCAATATTTATCGACATTGATCTTTTTTAGATATCAATAAATTTTATTCGGCATTGAATAAATAAAAAAAAAATGCGACGCCGCAGCTAAAAATAGCAAAACGAAAAAAGGTTGAAAAAAAAAATCTAGAAAAATGTTTCCATTAGGTTAAAAATGTAAAACTGAAAAATGCTGGAAAAACATTTTTGTTCCTTGTAAGTTCCCCTTTAATTTTATGTTGAAAACAATTTCGGACTAAGGTTGTTGTCTTTTTATTTTATTTGGTTTTATTTATTTTATTTTTTTTATCTAGCTTTTAAAGGTAAAATTGCAATATCATTTTGACGTTCGCCTTCAAACATGAACTTTTCATAACAGGGAACACAATTAAGAGAGGACATATAAAAGTAGATAGGAAGATATTTTCTGTAGCGCTGTATTCCAGCCTATGCAGTAAATTTATTTATTTATATTTATTTATTTATTTTGCTCATATAAGTCCTTATTAAGTCCCCATCCCCCATTTTTTTTTTTCCTCTGGCCAGTAGCAAAAATAACATATCTATGAGTCACACCAAAGCTTGGGGGGGAGAGAAAGGTTTCTCGATAAAACTTGCTAATTAAAAAATCCTCTTCTTTCTCACTCCTTGCCTCAATTGCTTGTTTTTTTTTTTCTTTTTCTTAGTTTTATGTTCTTCCAAAGCGCATAGAAATAAACAAATATTAATATGAGAAAGGTGTTGGGGGAAAAAAAAAAAAAGAATAAAACAGATGGTTTAATGTATTACTGGGAGACTACCAATATCCCTTTTGAATCCCTCATGCGGTATTAAATAGCGCACTGAAATTTTCCAGCGTTGATATTTACAAATGAAGTCCGCATTATATGTTAGCCAAAATATTTTGTTTTGTTTTTTTTTTAGTTCTTTGATTTAATTTGGAAAAAAAAAGGGTGATATTGTTTTATATCGATTATATACAGGCCTGAGATGAGTAGGAAGATCCAGAGTAACAGTAATTTCCCATGTTTTAAGTGGCGAAATTTCAAAAACTTTTTATACATTTTTTGTTTTTAATTTCAATATTTATCCCCAAAAGAAACATTTGTATCTGATCATGTAAATTAGTTTTTGTATTATTTCTATGTATTTTTCTTTCATTAATTACACAATTATTGTGACCCGTGACCATCGCCCCCTGGTGGCAGCTTCAGTTGAGGGCAGAGTTTCAGTAACATTTATAGATTGTCCTATATAGAGTCCTACTGAAACAGAAGGCTTATTTAAAGATATTACATATTCAATCTGTGCTTCTAAAATTCTACACTGGATCTATAAATTATGATATTAGTCTTTACAAATTGGGCTGTTAGGCAAAACTTCCTGAATATGTATTATCTAAAGCACAATAGAAAAGAATGGGACTGGGTGAAGTCTGTTTAACAACATGGCTGCTATCAGTAAAGATTAAAAAAAGAGATAAAGATAACATTTTTACAAGTGCAGTATTTAAAATGCATTTTTAAGCTGGTGTTACCCATCGTTGTGAATAAAACGCTTCCAACCACATGACCTACCCACGGCCAATCAGAAGAGCCGGCGGCGGTCATGGGTGGGGCTTCGGAGGTGCGCTCCAAGCCACAGCAAGGCTAAAGAGCCGCAAATGGCTCGCGAGCCAAACTTTGCCGACCCCTGGGGTAACCTGATCTAAAATAGTATAAAATAAGAATGTATAACTATATTCTCAGTATAAATCATTTCCTATCTTGGGGGATATTTACTGTTTCGACCCTTCTAATTCCTTTAGAGTCCTAGGTAAATCCATAAATCCATTAGTCACTGCTAGATGTAGGCAATAAAGAACTCTGCCATATGTTTTATACCAGGGATGGCAAACCTATGACACGCGTGCCAAAGAGGGCATGCAGAGCCCTCTCTATTGGCACGCGAGCCGTCGCCAAGCTTGATTTCAGTACAGGCCACGGACCCGATCTGACAGTTTTCAGGCCGGATCCGGGCCTGCACTGAAATAGCGCTCGCTCACAGGGGAGCTCTCCTTCTCCGATGTGAGCACACGCCTCCCCCGACGCAGACGTGATGATGTCACTCACCAGCTCCGGCACTTCGCGGAATGGCGCTGGTGAGTGATGTCACCTTTTTGGCACTCCGTGCAAAAAAAAAAAAGGTTCACCAACCCTGTTTTCTACGAACTTATCTCTCAATATTGGGGAAAAACACATATAACTTTACAGGAATTGGGTAACTAGAAACCAAAATAAAATAGGAAATCTTTCAAATGAAGACATTTCATCCCATACTTTTATGTACTCTGGAAATGACTCCATAGGAGGAGAAGGAAGTATGATTTTTCTCTATTTTATTTCATTTAATTACATGGTTATAAAAAGTTCATTAAAAGATGAGTTTCCAACAATGGGCCTCCCTATGAAGCGTGTTTGGCTGGCCACCAAATTCTTTTATATTGCTGGCAAACAGATCAAGAGATGTTTAATAGTAAAGAACCATCTGAACTGGATTTTTTTTTATTTATTTTCTGTAGGGGAAGCATGTGCTTTGGCTTTTGATAACTGCACAAAGGGCCACAGTATGTAACCATTGCACAAAAATGTCCATGTGTTTGTTGTGTCCAGACATGAAAACTGCTGTAATAAACAACAGCGAAGTAGGGCTAGTTTTATTCATCAGCATCATTCATTTCCAGATGCAAAAAATAAAGATGTTGAATAAAAAGAGGATATTACCTGTAGATTGTCACATTGTCGCAGTATGGGATTTTATCAAAAGGTGCAGAAAAAAAATAGTTTTTTTTTAATTCTGCGAAATCTGATCTAGACGGTCGTTCTTTCTCACCGATTGACACATGCATTATTAAAGTCGAAAAAAACGTATTCGCTTTTTTTTTTTTCTTACCGTTTTCGCTACTATCGCAATTTACTAAACTTTTTCCAACTTTTTTTTTTTTTTTTTTTCATTTTTACCGTTACAACATTTCGCCAGGATGAGGGTTGCGAAAATTCATTATTCCCCCGTATGGAGTTGGGTCTGTAAACTTTTTCTAAAGACTTGGAGTAATAATGGGCGATGTCGATATTAAGGGCCTCATTGACATTCATATTAATTGTAACGGTTATTACCACATCGATATTTACTGATATAAATTTTTTTTATCAATGCAATTTTTTTTTTTTCCAATTTTCATAAATGAGGGGAAAAGGAAAAATACATAAGAATTTAAAAAAATAAATAAAAAGGATGAAAAGCGCGAATACGGTTTTTAGTCTTTAGTAAATATGCCCCCAAATTGTATTTGCATTTTGCTCTGTGCTGAATTAGGGGTGACTTTTCTAGATTCTCTATAGTAGATGGCAAATTGGACACTCTGCGTCACTGACCTGTTAACTAGAATATAGTGATCAAACAAGTGAGCGCCAGCTTTGAGTAACCTCTTGCAATAGTCATTCTGTTAAAAAAAAACCCAAATGAATGAAATGCAGAAACAAGGTAATTTACAGAACGCACAGCAATCTGGGATTTCCTGTGTCGGCCCCAGAGACGAGAATTTATAGAAACGTGACAATAACTGTTGGTAATATGGGACTCGGGTCACGTCACAAAATGTCATCCTAGAAAACAATTTTGCACCAGGGCCCAAAAACCTCTAACTTAAGCCACTTGTAAGAGGAGAGCACTATGGGTGATGGAGAAAAATGAAGGATGGTGTGGAAATAAAATGTAAGCAATTGAAGCTATTTTTTTTAAGATTTTTTTTTTTTCCATTTGCTTAGCTAAGCCTGCCAATCCGTTACAAGTCTTGTCTGTCTTTCTGTTGTGATAGGTTAGACTCATTCCATTTTAGCTGATAGACTTAGCTAAAGATCTGTTAGGGAACAATGTCTGCGTTGCATTAGAAATGTGTCATCATCTGTGGTTACCCATGTTTTTCCAATGAAAAGCCATGTTTGGCATCAATAACATGTCCTAGAGATACTGGCAGTATGCCTTGTCATTTGGCCTGATTCCCATAAACACATTAGTATAATGCAGGCTACATAAAGACCAAGGATATATATCAAATGTATTTATTTAGCATTTAATACTTGAAGGACCGACACCAGGTTGTTGATCTAGTCTGTGGCACCATTATAATTTGGTGCATTATAGTAAGTGCATAGAAAGGAGTTTTTAGAAATTCCCCGTCCTCTTTAATGAGGAAGCTAACTAAAGGATAACGATTGCACATAATCATAATTACCTTTGATGCACCTCCTAAATAATTTGTTGCAATAATGCAGTTCTTAAATACTGCCAAGCACAACCGGAGTTGCCAGTCCTCGGAAAATAGATTTATTATTTTGCTGACAATTTTATAAGTGTTTACCGGCAGCCAGTAATTTATACTGACACGTTGGTGTGCAAAATCAAATTTCTAAAAAAACAAAAACAAAAAAATATATATGTATAAAGAAGTTTCAAGGGGCAAGGTAAGCTTGTGTAGCTTAGTGTGGTCATTTCACTGAATGAAGTGAATTCATTCTATAATAATGAGGCCCTTTAAGGGAACAGGGCAGCATTGGGACATAAGGGAGAACTATATTGTAAAACAGGGATGGCGAACCTATGGCACGCATGCCAGAGAGGGCATGCTGAGCCGTCGCCAAACCTGCCTTCAGTACAGGCCGCGGCCCTGATCTGACAGTTTTCAGGTCGGATCTGTGGCCTGCACTGAAGGAGTGCTCACTCGCAGGGGACCTCTCTTCCCCGATGCGTGTGTGCTTTTCCCAAGACGCAGGCGTGATGACGTCACTCACCAATGCCGGCACTTCGGGGGACAGCGCCGGTGAGTGACATCACCTTTTTGGCACACCCTGCCAAAAAGGTTTGCCACCACTGTTGTAAAACATTGATAACTAATTGATAACTGAAAACTACAGTACTGCTGCAAGATTAGCTTCATTTACATGATCCTATGACCAGGATCGTAACCTCCAAACCTTCCAATGTGAGCCCTCTGTAAGTGATATAGACAGTCACAAAGCATCCGCCCCCTTCCTTATTTTGGCTTAGGGTTAGATTTTTGCTCATATCTGACTGGACTTTACAATGTGTCTAAACCAGTTGCAGGTGCACTGAACACGCTAATCAGCACAGCTGAAACGCATTTGTTGCAGTAATGACTTTTAGAGGGGTTCTAAAATGTATGCATTGTTGATAGACCATTTCAGTTACAAATATGGATAACACCGCAGAAACATGTATTTTATAAATATATGGGGAACATTTCCTTGAATCTACTTCTATATGATTTATTTGGTGTGCTATTCAAGCTACTAACACTCGTGGACCCACTTTATTTCAGTGTATTAATAGTTAGTACAGTATGTGCCTGTCTTTGCCATTGTTCAGTTCTGCATGCTGGGGCCATAAACTAGTTTGTGGGCAGGAATCTAACTGTAATGTGAGACAGTAGGTGATTTCCCACTACCAAAAGTTCTCCTTTATGTTTCAAGTACATTGTAGGAGCATAACTGCAGCAGAGGCTGCTGGGAGCAAGCCACTAGGGCCACTCTACATCCCCAGAAGAGCTTCACCTTGCTCCCCCCCTGAATCCAGGTCATTTTACTTGATTTCATTTGGGGGGCACTGCAGGGTCCTCGGTGCCGGATCATCAGTAGGGGCTAGTGAGAAGTTCCACAGCAGTGTTCTATAAAAGGATCAGGAAACTATCACTTACCTCAATTCAAACTGGCTTTTTCTTTCACTTTTGACCCAATAGCAAAATTCTGCATTGGCGTAAGTGTTTTGAGCAAAAGAAAAAGACATTTCAGGAACATGTTTATCAGAACGGCGCTGGCAGATAATGCAGAAGCAGCCATGCCACCCCCGTAAACTCCCTGTCCTTCTCCATTTACACAGAACGAAACATTTCAAAAATACATTCTTTCAATATGCTTTCTTGGCTTTCATCGTTAATTGGTCTCAAACAATTCTGTTATTTATGCTAGATAGAGAGATTTCAGCCCTCTTCCATTTTTCCAGCCGATGGTCCAACTGGACAATGCTCGGTGGGTGTAGGAGAACCTGCAGGATTTTGTAAAATCATTCTATGTCATAAATGTAGTTTATTATGTTACAGCAATGCAGTGCGGGGTTTGGAACAGAGTCGCTCTTATTTTACTGAATTGGAAGACGTACCTCATGGGGAGTGTATATAGACAGTTTTACTTATTGCTTGTTTTTTTGTGTTGACATTGCCAGTTGTATATTTTTCCTTGCCTAGTAAGTAGAAATACAAAGGAGATTATTGTCTAAAGTCCAAATTGTTGTATAAAGGTGTGAATTAGCCACCAAAAGATGGTCGCAATAGATTGCTACTGTCTCAGTTGCAACTTCATTGTGGGAATATTGTCGCAGTCGCAACTTTAAAATTGTCTCGGTCATGGATTTTCTATGGGAATCCGTTGTTTGAGAATTCAACAGTTGAATTTTCACTTTAGTTATTAACTCCCAAAACCTTTAAGGAGAGTTATAGTGTATAGTTTGTGCCAGGACAAAAGGAGGGTAATCTGGAGACCCCAGGCAACTTAGCAAACCAGGAGGGCCCCAGCCAGCCAGTCATTTGTTGGATTTATAGTTCTGACCACCAGGGTCCTCTAGTTGACCCCAGGCCTGGTGTAAGAAAAAAACTCTCTTTTAACATTTGCAGGATCCTTGATACTCTTATTTACGCCAGCACTTGGGCAAAACTGATAATTTATTATGATAGTTCTGGTGTATATGACAGCTTTTGCGCCCTTGCAATAAACTTCTCTAGTGGGCCCAAGATGCCTCAGTTTGACACTGGTAACAACTGAAACTTATGGCCCACCGGCTTACCTGGGATCCATTAGGGTCTCATGCCTAAGAGTTTTGCTCCTTTCTAGGTTTGGGTGACTGGAGGTGGGGCTTAATGATGGAATTTGCACCATCATGGAGGCAGGACTAAATATATGACCAATGAATGTACTGGGTTTGGAGGTGAAGAGGGAAAAATTTGGACAGGACTGAGCAGTGACTGTGCAAAGTGAGGCAGGGAAGAGTTGGAGCTACACACTTTTAGACCTGGATCAGAAAACTAAATCTAAATATGCAGAACCATGCTACAGTTCCCAGAAACCTTAGCAGTGCAGCTTCAGTAGTCATGCACTTCACCCTGTTTCTTCCACACTAAGTTACATCCTACCTCATGGTGAAAGTCCCCAGCTTATACATTAGGAAAAGTTTAATCTCTTGTCTAGTTTTCCAATATACTATACGACAGAGCCACTCTGGCAGCCGTGAACCTTTTCTTTACTTGAAGAACCAATTTAAAGAGCCGGCTGTAACAGCAGCATTGAATTGGCTCCGCCTCCCTGGATCCGACAGTCAAAGGAGTAGTCAGAGAGTTTTAGGAGTTGATGGCAGTGAGACTAAACAACAAAAGTAAGTATTTAGAAAAAATATTTATTTTGGAACAAATACAAAAAAAAATTAATTCCCCCCTTAAAATTAATGTGCTTTTATCACAAAAGTTGAAAAACTTACTGCAAATGTTATTTTTGATTTTGAATTCATTCTTGAACTTTATTGCTTTGTGTTTGTTTTCTGATTGCCGTCATCTTTTATTGTTTATGTTAACAGATTCTCCTCGCAGTCCAATAGTTTTAAATGGACCTTTGAATATAATATTCCCAGTTAGCGCAATTGTAAAGTAAAGCATCACTTTCTGCAAATCACAGATTCATTATACTGTAGGTGTAAACTCATTTTGATGCATTTTCTTCTTAGGTTTTAGACTTATTTTTTAAAGAGTGCCTGGTCAACTCATTTACAGTGAGATGCCTGCCAGTGCATTGTGTTAAACTACATAGTCACATAGTTATTAAGGTTGAAAAAAAGACACATGTCCATCAAGTTCAACTGATATAAAGAAGAAAAAAACCTTTGGTTTACCATTGTTGGTCCAGAAAGCTCATTTATAGCTTGGACCAATTTTGCTTTAACATGGGGAAGCAATTCCTTTTTGACCTTTGTGACATCACCGCGCTTCCAGGTTGCTAGCCAATCTGGAGTCACCTATGTGACGTCGCATATGATGTCAGCGGCTCAGGATTCAAAAGGGCTAAGCAGAGCTGCACTTATATGGCTCTCTCAGCCTAAAAGGTCGCCGACCCCTGTCTTAAAGTCAACGAAATCATAAAAAAATGTAAATAGCAGTACTATTTGAAATCTTTTTGTCCCACGTGTCAGAGATGCATTTGTACAGAACAAAATATAAATGGACTGAAAATAACAAGATATTTTATTAGGTGCGTGTGTGTATGTGTGGCCTGCTGCTCTCCATGGTGCTGAATTAAACAGCTGTATGGATTGTAACTAATCTTTCTCTTGCTTATCATATGCTAACCAAGTTCCCCTTCTCCAGTCCACTTTAAACTTAAGGATATCATAAAAAGTCGGTGTCTCAGTGCAAAGCGAACATGCATTTTAACTAGCATTTAAGCAAAACTTCAGTTTCTTTTAAAATTATTACATTTCATTTCTTAGGAACCGTATAAACAGCATGTTATTTATGACTAAAGAATAGGCGGTTTTCATTAAATTAGTATTGAACATGAATAAATTAGAAAGTCAAAAACATTTTTTTTTTTCAAATAGATTGTCATTATTTTTTTTTACTTTTCTTTACCCAGCCAGTATGTAGTTTTCCTAACATTTGAAAATTGTTACATTGTTGCAACCTGCGCTGTGGAATAAAAGGAAGTTCTCTGCTTTAAAGTGCATCTGTCACTTTAAAACTCTAATACTAATTTAGGTTCTACTAATGAAATAAACATTTTGTAAATATATCTGTATTAAAAAATGTACTTTTATACAGCGTTTCTCTCTGTCATCTTCCCTGTCAGCCTGACTTTTCTTTCCTGGTTAGGGTGATGATGATTGACATTATAGCTCCGACAATCAGATCCCTGCTAGATCGTGATTTAAGGGATCTGATTGGAGGAGCTATAATGTCAATCATTATTTAGACCTGCCCACCCAACACTCAGGAAAGGAAAGACATGCTGACAGGGACGATGACAGAGAGATGTTGTTTAAAGGTATATTTTTTTATTTAGTACAACCTAAATTAGCATTAGTTTTGAGTTGATTAGTTTTACAGGCACTTAAAGCCTGTAAAAAAAAAAAAAAAAAGAAAAAATGTTATAGTTCAGGTGTGTGTGTGTTTATTTAAACGTGCATGACGAGTCCTACAAAAAACCAAAGGCTGTGTTGTACAGGGTTTAGTTTCCCTTTAAGAGTATTTCCTGCCTTTGCTCCAATCTCTTATGTAAAGCACAGTGCTCAGCAGTTCATTGGGCTGCACTGATGAATACAATAGTTATTTGCAGCCTCCTAGCCTGTCACCCTGTATTATTATGCAACTTGTTATGAGGCTAAATACAGGCACATTACTTATCCGTGTCGCCTGTAGTTAAGTTTTTTTTTTTTTGGTTCAGGGGAGCACAGTAGTGGTCAGCACTCTGGGTCCTCTCGGTGGCTAGTTACACCCTGACTAAATCTTTTTGTTTTAAAGATTGACGAGGCTTATTCATGAAAGTCTAAACAGTCACTTAAAGGGGATTATTTTCATTCATTTCCCACTTCCTGATCTTTACATCAAATTCTGTAATGTAACAAATTTGCAACCAATTCGGGAGCTTACATTGGTCTCAAACGTAAGGCGATTTTCACACCACTTTGTGGGTGCATGCGCAGGTATTTAGCCTATGGATAAAGCATCAGAGTATGTCTTGGTAGTGAATGCGGCAAGGCGTACCGTGTCACAATCTCCAGTGTTACTTTACCAAATCAAAGTGGAGAAATAGTGGGTTGATGACACGGCTCTTACTGTCCGACTGACCGCGCAACGCTGCACAATAAACCGTGTCTGCTACTGTTCGATTCTTTGCTTAATGAATAAGGAGTAGATGATTTGTGATTGTTGGTGAG
>WMED01013256.1:1013-14492 GCA_019650415.1 Pipa parva | reverse complement strand
TTGCACAGGTGCCTTGAATAAGTACTTTTATTTACTCCAATCTGGAAGCTGTTTGCCAGCCAATCCCCAATAGGCTCTGGGTATATATAAACTCTGCAGGCTGGCCACCTCATTGCCTGATTATAGGTCTTGTGTCCTGAGTCCTGCTGCATTCTTGATTTTCCATGTGATTTCTGGTTTACCTGTTTATAATGTTCTCCCTGAAGAGTTTTCTGCTAAGTCTGCCTGTCTCCAGTTTTGGTCTCTTTCTCCTTGCGTACCTGGTTTTGGTGATCCTGATCACAGAAGTTCCCTCCTACTCCTCCGCCACTACCTCAGCACCGCCAGTGAGTGGCTCCCCCAGGGGCCACAACCTGGGAATCCTCTTGTGGCAAAGGCCATATCCCTTTTCAGAGGTTAAGGGCGAAGACTGGGGATCCCTTAGATTCTTCGCCTTGGGTGGGTCCAGCACCAAATCCGCTGTGGTGACCTGCAAAACCCAAGTTATCCTGACATCGATATACAGTACTTTTGCCCTTTGATTTTTTTTAAATTACACACAATGAACTAAAAACGGAACGGAATCTTTGCAGAACCTCTCTATGTAGATCAAGAGGAAGACAACTCCCCAGGAAGATTTAATGATTTTACCACACCTTACATGCAGCGCTCAATAGTACCCTTTACTCTGGGACATTGGCACAATTAATTAAAAAATGTACCAGTCAAGCTATATCTTTTAGGGTGTGAGTTTCTGCTTACATTTTGAGGTAGGAAGATTGCTCTGCAAAGGAACAAGAGGCATCAGTTGACAGCGATAACAAGATGGCAGATGGATTTAAAGTGAGTGAAGGCAAACTGAGGAGTTTAATTGGCTGGTAATAATGTCAATCATCATTCCAACTGCTGGAACCCTGATTTCACGCAGGGGAACATCAGTAAGAAACCAATGGCTTCAGCAGTATTTTTTGGCATTCAGGAAAAAAATACCAACATGTGCTGAAAATAGAGATAATCACATCAGGAGCATAGAATGATCAGTCACTTCCATGAGTCGTCAGTTCTAAAAATGCCATTTTCCATTTGTTGGCAGTAGATGTAGAAACATTTCCAATAAAGATCTCTTTAACCACTAATGGATCTTTATTGGTACAAATGATTATTTCGCTCACACAGAGAAAAATCTGCTGCTAAGAAATTATTCCTCATTTCCTCCAATTTCAGTGGATATTCCTCTTTACATTGACCTAAGGATAAAAAAGTGTATTAAACACATTTTTATATTGATCTTGTAAAGAAATGTACAAAATCATCTTCTCTAGGATGTATCTGTTGTAATGAGAACAAATACAATATATCAAGTATTCCTTACAGGAGAAACCATCCACTAAAGGAGAGGCACATTTTCAGGCTGGCTGTCATGCTAAATAGCAGCCATCTTGGGTTTAGCTTTACAACTTCCTTGGTTAAACAAACTGGTTTACCTTCCATTTCACACTGAAACAAAGCCCTCTTGCACCAGAGTAGAGAATTTATGACTTTCAGAGTACAGCGACCCAAGATGATGAGAATTCACTTTGACAGTCAAATTTTCACTTTGATGAACGAGCCCCTTTACCTCCAAACACATTTTTATAAACTCCAGTTACACTGCAAGCTTCCCAGTTATAATGATCAGTGCCCAAACAAAAAAAATATCAGTTCCATTGGCCACTAATCAGAAATCTGCATATACATGCCTTACTCAACCTCCCTGGTTTGCTAGTCTGGCTGGGCCCCCACAGCACCAACCCTCTTACCCTGTTATTGGTAACCAGGTCCTTTTCTAAACTCTTTTGTTTTTTTTCTAAAGACTATTAAAAAAATGCTTTCTATATATTGGCCACCTAGTTATAAGTACAACAAGTGTTAAAACAAGCACCTGGAACAGAGGCTCTTAACTAATCCTAGCCCCCCCCCCCCCCCCCCCCCCCCCCCCCCCCCCAACTTACCTCCAAATATGCGGTTATTTGTGTGCAGCATTTGGATTACTAAGCAGCTTCTGACTCTGGGCTGTTTTATGCTGCTTTTCTCCAGTATTTCAGTCTCTCAGAGCTACCTTTTACTAAGTCTTCCAAAGAAAGAGAAAGTGAACTTTAAATAGTATCAGGAGGGGGGAGCATGCTCAGTAAGTGAGCTTAGCCCCTGGTTAAGGGAGGAGGGGCTAAGATTAGCAGAAAACCTCTGTCCCAAGTGCTTGTTTTTTCTTCGATTGCTATGACAATTCTACATAATCAGTCAGCCTAAACCTGTCATTTTAACACTAGTTGTACTTAATAGTAGGTGGCCTGTAAATAGAAAGTTATTTATTTACAGCAGCAATTTTCAACCTCCCTTAGGTTGCGACCCCCTCAATGACATCATCACACTGAGGCGTATCTGCATGAGGGCGGACCTGAGATCCCCAAAGGGGATGTGACGCATAAGTTGAGAACTACTGATTTACAGTCTTTGGTGTCCCTTTAACTTAAATTATTTGCATGTGTAAACAATTCCCCTTTTTTTTACATTTCATTAAAGTATCCATTTAAGTTAGTTGTTAAGACTCTCAACAAAATGTTCTTGTTTAATGACATGGAGAATAGTTACTTGGATTACTGGACACAGTATGTTAAATGAGGATGTTTAAAGTACCAATATCAAATCAAATTCTGTTCATTGTGCAACAATTTCAGATATTATAATCAAACTGACAGTGAAAGGTATATAGTTAGGTTCTTCGTACATCCTTGCAATTACAATTTCATCCCCCCTAATACCATAATTATCCTAACACTGCAAGAATAACAGGGTAGAATCTTAGTGAACAAATAGAATGTTCTGTTGTTGGATCTACGTAGGCAAAAAAAACCCAATGGAATTTTTAAGACGAGATTGAGGGTTATAAAACATTTATGTCTTTTAGCATATTAAAGGATTATCTTAAGAACGTGAATAAATGGACATGAGGGGACTATTTCATGTTTTATAAAGTAAGGTGCATTGTCAGTTTTATTACAGATAATAGTGTAGGTATTGCAGCCAATGTGTATGGAAATATAAATAACACCATATAAGATAATAAAAGTTGTGCCAAGAGAGCGGTAGTCAGTGTCAGTTCATTACAATATATTGGACAAACAGAACTGTCTCTTAAATCCAGATTTTTGTGGGATTTTGTTGTAATACTGCCATTAAATGGTTGCATATAATTGTTTAAAACACAATAAGCAATGAAAATTTGCATGGAACTTCCTGTAATTTATAACCTTATAAATGGCTAGTTTTGACATCAGTAAATTAAAGCAATCATCAGCCACTATCCTGTATAAAAACATCATTGTGAAAAATGCTGATGCTTCATCTTTTTTTCCAAGAGTTACTAAACTGCCTCTGTATCCCTCTATCTGCCACTGTGCCCCTCCAGTGAATAAATACTTGACAGGGATCATGGAATTTGTAGTAATAGATGATGTAAATATTGTTGTATGACAGTGAATATTTTTCTGTGATGAAAGGAAATTTTACCTAAGACTTGTACCTAAATACATTATACTAGACCAGCGGTCGGCAAACCGTGGCTCGCGAGCTGCATTTCGCTCTTTAGCCGCGTTGTGCAGCTCCGAAGTAGGAGCCCTCCCACCCGCCTATGGCCTTTGACGTCTCTTGTGATGGGATGTCAAAGGTCATGTGATCGGGAACGTAGGCGCTCCTCCCCCTTCGCGGCTCTGGAGACTTTTTCAATGGTGGAGGAGGGAGTGAAATGGCTCCCTCCTCTACAAAGATTGCCGACCCCTGTACTAGACTGTGGAAAATGTAAACAAGTGCGGTGGCTCGGTGGTTAGTACCGGTTTCTGGGTTCAGTTCTACCCTAGACTTCATCTGCATGGAGTTTGTATGTTCTCCCCGTTCCTGCGTGGGTTTCCTCCAGGCATTCCAGTTTCCTCAAACAATCCAAAAACATACATGTATGTGTGTGACTGAACAGGGAAACTAGACTGTAAGCTCCATTGGGCAGGGACTGAAGTGAATGATGAATGTCTGAGTACAGCGCTCCATAATATATCAGCGCTATACAAATTAATACATAGAACATTTAACCCATACAATTTGTAAAACATTGATACCGTAACACCACAGCACATAATTATAAGTCAAACAAAAGAACAAATAAGTACCAATTGCCTCTCATTAGTGACCTGGCATCATGGGGAACCTTAGTCTTTCTGAAGGAGCCACATTCTGGGTGAGACAATGGCATAATCAAGAGATGAATCTAGAACATAAATGAGAAACATTGTTTTAGCAACAATCAAGTGGTAAATAGATTTCAAAATATATATTTTATTTTATTTTCTAAAATGACCTGGTGTATTATAAAGGATAATGAACCCCCTTCTGTCACCTCGGAGTTCCATTCCCTGAATCACTTAGCCTGCAACATTCTGCTTGTATATGGTCATGGAACTCCTTGTGAGCATCAGACTGGCAAAAGTGGGCCAACTAGAGGCATCAGAAGAGGATTATTCCCATTATTGCCAATGGTACCCAGGCATCTTACATGTGCATCTATCATTAGACTACTCAAACCCATGCAGTGGGCAGATTACCTGTTATAGATACTGTATATGTCAGGGGCCAGGTTCCGTCACTTGGAGGGGCACTTACAACCTCCACAACACCAGTAATATAACCCAGCTTTATCATGTATGGGATATTTATCCAACTAGCTGCAAACAAATCCATTTAACACAATCCTGGAGGAATCTGATTGGAGAAGTGTATGTTATAAACATTTACACTTCCGTGAAGCCTGTAGAGCAAATTGTCACACATAGTACCTCTGCATATTCACACCAGTATACATTGGTCAATTATAATTTCCAAAGATGATAAATACTTGAATTATTGTCGCATTTATTGTGAATAGACACAAAGTGAGTTATTCACTAAGGTGAGAATTCGACTGTCGAATTCGCAAACAGCGGATTTCCATAGTAAACCTGCTACAATTTCCCCATTGTAAAGTCATGACAATTTTTTAAAGCTAAGATTGCGACAATTTTCCCATAATAAGTTCGCAACTGCGACAATATTCTCATTATAAAGACGCGACTGCGACAGTAGCAGCCTATTGCGACTGTCTTTATCTGGCGAATTCGCACCTATACACAACTATTCGGACTTTAGTGAATAACCCCCAAAGTGGTGAGTAAGAAACAATTCACCACTTTGCGAACAATAATGATCTTTCCTGAATTTGTAAAGTTGGAGAAGTGGGGAATCATTGCAAACTCACACGTGTATGGGACATTTCACATTTTTATAAAAATGCCCCCATGTATTTAGTCTATCACTACAGAGCGATGTTAAGCTGTACTAGTCCCCTGTACTAATCCCCCGATGTTAAGCACTGGCTTTGCATTGCTGGGGAATTTTAGTGGGGCACTAGAGCATTAGTCTGTCTGGCTTCCTAAATGTACAAAGCTTGTAGAAATGAAAAGAAAATAAGATTTGTGTTTTTCAACCATTATTTTATTCATTTTAATGGCAGTAACTTTCTGTGCATTTTATTTTAAGCCATACTTTACAGAATTTAGCTTTGTTAATCCTGGACTTCATGTTGGAGGTCAGTGCAAGCGATTAACCCCTCTATCTATGCACTTCCCCAGGCCCAGTCCAAACCATTACTGAAACAATTTAAATCCTTTCTATTTCTAATTAACCTGCCATTCCCTGGTGGTATACATATTGTTTAAAGGACTGACACCATGTTCCTGCAAACATCTATTTAAACATGAAGACTAATATAAAAAAACACGTCTTTGAAAACAGCAATTACTTGCACAAACTCCATGTAGGTTCTCTTTCTTTAGGAACCCCTGTTGTTAAAGGGATGATCTGGTCAGTGTTGAGTAGTGATTAAAGTATTTTCAAAAGCATGCTTTTGTAAAGTTGAAACCCTCCCCTCTTGGAACAACATTACCCTCAGTACTATAATATAAGTACTTTTAAGACTGTCTTTCTAAAAGTATTTGGGATTTTGTTATTGTTGAGACATCTTGCAAGTACTCTTAAAGAAGAATTAAACTTTGCCGTAATTCCTTATTAAATCAATAGGTCTGATATATAAGAATCCAGTAAATTTAAAGTGCTGAGATTTGAGTGACCATTCAGAAGTTATGAGCTCCTGCATGGCATTGTTTTCTAACACTACAAGGTATCCATTTTGCTGTTTTAGACACACCTCCTCCCTCTCTCAGACACTCGGGAACAAAATGGATGCGTTGTTAGGAAAAAATGTGATGCAGAAGAACATAACTTCTTTAAAGTGAATCAGATCTCAGCACTTTAAATTGTGTTGTGTTCTTATCTATCAGACCTATAGACATAGCCAAGGTAATTGTGATCTCCTAAAGACCTAGAGATTTAATAAGCACATTTTCCAAGTTTAGTTCTTCTTTAAAGCTGGGTATAGATGTTACAATCCAGTAAGGCAAGCTGGTTTCCTAACAACAAGATCATTGATATATTTGACTATGCACATATTAGGTAAAAGTTAGCTGATAGTTGAAGATCTAATTGTTCAGACAATCATCTACATGATTGGATCACTCATTGGGACAGTTGTATACGGTCTACCGATGACATGGGTGGATTCATGCTTCAACACGTGCTATTGTCAGACTGGAATTACATCCACAGTTAAAGGATTATCATGCGAGACTAAGAGCTGAAGGAAAAGAGACAATGGAATTTTACAATGAGGTGACACCTACAAGAAATGTAAACAAGACCATTCCAAAAAGTCATGAATGCTCTAAAACATCCCATCACCCGCTCTTCGCTAATAATAGACAAAATAAATTCTAAATAGAGAAGCAAATATTTCAATAACCTGAACTCTGGTTGGTGTTTGAACACATAGCACTCTATTGTACTGTCTAGAAAACCACTATGAAAAACATCAGTCAACAAGTGTGAAGTCTTTAAGCCTGGAAAGGGTGAAAGCATTGCACAGGATTCACCGTGAATACTTGTTTAAGAGCTGGTGAAAGCACGGCATTAATGGAATGCTGATCAAATGACTAAGACCTACCCTACCCTCTGATTATTGCTGCTTTAAACAAAGGTTTTGGAGTCAGTTCAAACATCTATGAAACGTTCTCCATTAATGCATTACAATAGGCATTGCAACTTAGATCAAAAAATGCCTCAGTTGTGAAGACAATATATCTGAAGGTATTCTTGTATGTGTAAAGAGATGGCTAGTGCCTATAATACAAAGCCATACTGCCTGTAAATCTAGCAGGTACTAAGAGAGTCTCCACCTTAAAGGAGATCTGTGAGTACTCTACATTTTGTGCAGGTGATGCTTACATCTCACTGAGGATGTATTAAAATAGGTTTCTTCAAGGTACATACATAATTCATTATAGTCCATTTAGCTACACTACACAATTTCTTGAGCATGTCAGCTACTATGACTAAGTAATGGTAATTGTGTTTTATTTAGTTTATACATATATATTTAATTATTATTTGTATGAATAATCAGTAATATTTACATATGTATACATAGCTATTTATTATCATACAGTATAAGGGATTGGGGGTTTCCAGTTACCTATAAATCAAACAGTGTTTGTTGTTTGATAGTCATTACAGTCTCCCATCAAAAAAACTCTCGTTTTTATTACCGTGAGAACACAGGGTGAAAAGTTTAAAAGAAGAAAAAAGAAATGTAAGAAATACGAGCATCGCTCCATATACCCGCAGCAGTATAAGCATTTGCTGAATAAAAGAAGATTTTTTGTTTCTGGATTTTATGACTTTACAAGGAAACGGAATTTGACAAGGGCACGTTATGCTAATCATTTCATGTACTGTTTGTCTTTTAATGAACATCTTCTCATCTTAAAGACAGAACGCCATCATCAAAGTAATGGAATTCGAGTCAAGTTGAGAAAGAGATCTAATCTAACTCTGCTTCTATGGTAAAACCTGGAGAGGAAAAACGACTAACTTTAATAAGAGCTCTGTTACATTATAAATGTTATTGTTGCAGAGAACAAGCTTCTAGAGGAAATGTTCACCTTGGAATTTGTGTTCAGTATTTTGGAGACAAATATATTCTATGCAACTGGTCTTTATTTTATTTTTTTTTCGCAGTTTATTTCACTTTTTGTCCTGAACTTTTCTTTCCTGCTTAGAATTTTTGTTCTTGTTATATTTAAATGCTCTTCTGGTTCCTAGGGACCATTAAGGTAGAAACCAAATAAAATGAATTAAGTCCTACATTGCACATTATCTATTATCTTCCATAGAACCCTGCACTTTTGATCTACACTAGAATAGATGGGCATTAATGTATTTGTTACCTGCTTACAAACTGGGGTCAGAGGTATGCAGAATTAAGGCATGGAGATGGGGGGTACAATTGTATGTTTACTTCCATTCCTCTTGTCTGTCAGTCTACTGGTGTCTTGTTCCACTGCCAGAGGATGGTTAATATGGTTGACTTTATGTTTACTGATTTGCTGCTAATTTTTTGCTAGCATTGTAGTCTTGGCCAGTGACAAACTGCCAATAATTTTCATTTTACCAGATTAAATTATTTTACCCCTTCATAAATTCCAGTCTTTGTTGTTTTGATAATTAAGAGAGCCAATGAATGAAATGGGACACAAGTTATCCACCCCAAATCTAATGAAATGAACATGGCGCCACCTAGCAGTAAATTAAGATAAACGGATGGGGGATAGGGGCAAAGAATTCACACTGCTACTGTTCCCACAGTGTGCTGTTAATAGTACAGAGGAGTAAGGTGCTAGGTTAACCTGTTACCCTCCTATCTGTTTATGTAAGTCTTTCTCCTATTTAGATTGAAAGCTCTATGGGGCAGGGACTTCCATCCTCTTGTTTCATTCATGGCCTGGCACTTAGAGGGATGAATTTCCTTGATTACAGGTTTGTCATTTACTTCACTTGTTCTTTGTTAAGCACTTTCGCATGTCGGCACTATTGTTGGACTGTACAGCACTGCGTAACCTAGTGGTGCTATATAAATAAAATTATACATACATACAAGTGCAAGGCAGGGATAATGGGCTCATTCGTCTCCCTCTATCAGTGAGTGAGAGAAGAGTTGTGTAAGAAATTATGTAAGACGGACACTAGAATCACTTCCATTTCTGTCTCTCTATCTCCATATTTTACCATATTGCTCCATAGAACTCTTCCAATTTTATAACTCATTTTGCTTTTTATCACATAGAAATTGAGAACTTAACCTTAATGGAATAAACAGAGAGACGGCATAGACATTTCACTTCTCACAGTACTGTGCACAATCTGCTGACTGTTATTTCCCAGGCTGTGTATAAAGCAGCAGGGGGATCACACCTGCTCATTTTTATTTATTTTTTCATTCATAAAATGTCTGTAAGTATCAGTGGAAATGCAATACAAAGATGTGTGTCATTACTCTATGTTATGTAGCAGCTACTGAAAAGAAAGCAGCATGAAGATTTACGGTATTTCTATAACTCACGAAGCAAAAAAAAAACCTTAGTTTTATACTGGACCTGTTGGTATAAAAAAATCAGGGGATTTCTTTCGCATGGAAAATTGTCTAGAGAGCTCTAGTAACCCATAGAAACCAGTCTATGAATGTTAACTGCTAATTAGTTGCTATGGGTTACTAGACCCCAGTAAAGGAGTACCCCTGTTGTTAAATTCCCCTGATATATATGTTGGAAGCAAAGTATCTGGTGAGCTGGACTCCACTAAAAGTTTAGCTCACAGCTATCGAGTACACCAGTATAGTAATTTCCTGCTAACTCCTTAAGGGATCTCAGTTCAACCTAGAGCTTAATAGGTCAGGAAGAAGATGACATCAATGGGTCCATCAATAAGTGTGTCCTATTTACAATCCAGAGCACACATTGCCTTTTCTTATTGGAACAGTTACAAACACTTTTTTAGTTTGTGTAAAGAATCTGTTTCTTTTTAAGTTGACCTATAGACTGTTACTACTTCATTCCTGGCCAAAAAAACCATCACATTCCTGTCTCACTTTGTAGCTAGGGGATCATATTCAGAGCATTATATGCAAAAGACCTAGGTAAAATTGTTTTTATAAATTCTGCTATCAAGCTATTACTGGTTCTTTAACGTGTCTGCTGGTTGCTAGGTTCATGTAACTTAGCAACCTGAAGACCATTTAAAGTAATCTAATAACTGCCCAAGCTGCACTTATTACAATCAATAAAAGTCCTTGAAAGTCTTTGTTGTTGATAGCTTGGTTTAGATTGCACAGGGAAGCTCTGGGAAGTGTCTCTAATATGCATTGCCAATATACAGTATATTACACATGTAAGCTTTGAAGGCGACTTCACACACCCTCTCTAGCATTTCTACTGAGCTGTTTTCTAAATAGCAGTGACAAAGAGTGATTTATCCACAATGGCGTCTTAGTTCAACCTTGTCTGTGCTTTCCATTTGTCTGTGTCTGCAAAGCTTTATATCTGTTTGATTGGGAGTGACTTAGACAATGAATTATATGACTTATCGTTCTCGAAAATGCCCGTGAGTTTAGTCTAGCAAAAACTCTACAGTTAAAATGAAAGGGACTACCATGAAACAAATTATTTTTTGACATTCATATCTAAATATCTGGGGAGGGGGGGGACCCAATAACGATAAAGATGAGAAACAGGAAAGATACAGTGTAAATGTATATAGATTCAAGGCAAGGTAAAGGAATAGTTCATCCTCCATTGCTGGCAACGGTCACTTTAATAAAAAGTAGGGTTTGTCATTTCAATATTTAACTGTAACTAAACATATTTCTTTTTTTTCTTAAGGCTCCTTCCATTTTTCATTTTATCATCTTTAGATTTTTTTTATTCTTGTTTAGACTGTTCTTAAAGGGGTTCAACAACCTCAATGGTTGCAAGAACTGGGCAGTGAGGTGGCTCAGTGGTTAGCACTGCTGCCTTGCAGCACTGGGCTCTGGGTTCAATTGTATGTATGTATAATTTTATTTATAAAGCGCCACAAATTTACGCAGCGCTGTACAAAATCAGCGATACAAGTACAATACAAACAAGGGAAAAGTGCATTAAACAATACAAGTAAACTATAACAAGGGTACATCAAATTAAGTGCTAGGTAGTGATTGACACAAGAGGTTGGAGGTCCCTGCCCCAAGGAGCTTACAATCTAAGACAATCAATTCCACCCCGGACGTAATATAGTAGCGCTATATAAAAATGAACAAAATACAAAAAGAAAGTTAAGGAGGATTTAGCCTTACTGAACATTTTTAACTATGCTTTTCTGACGACACACTTAAGAAATACGTCTCATACCTAAATGCACTGTAGTTGCTCTTTAATTTGGATTGCACGTCTGATTGGTTGGTGTTGTTGTCACTCACTCATCTTGCAGCCAGGCAACCTGAAGAAGCTATGAAGAGTTGAGGTATTAGTCCCACATATCTTAAGCATTTCTGAAAAACCTATTGAGTGAGTCAAGCCAAGTGAATGAATTTATTTGACTGTACTTACATCTGGGATCACATAGCAAGGCTTTCGTAAAGCATAGCATCGCAGTGATCAGTAGCAGGACAGCTTGCGGCCATGGTGTTTGATGATGCTGAAAGGTTCCACTGATATCTTTCTATGACATCATAAGCAGTGTGTATGATATCCTTGTGTGACATTGTAAACACATGGTTTGGGACAGTGCATTGGATAATGCTGTGATAAATAACTACTTAAAAACCAATTTCCTTAACATTACTGCCAAAGTAAGAAAACGTTAAAATACATATTAGGAAAACAAGTGATTTCTACATTCATTTTAGCTATGTTTTCTCTTTAACTGAACAATGTAGGGGTGGGGGAGGTTAGTATAAAAGAGTTGTTGATGTATCAGCATAAAATGTAATAAAAAATCTCTGACCCCACTTCATTAAGCTAACCTGCTCCTCAGCGCCAGGTTTCACCTAACCGACTACAGCACCAGTCATTTGATTGGATATTTTGCTTCGTGGGAGACTTTTCTAGGACCGGATGGATCCAGCTGTGCAGTAATTATCTTCAGTAAACTGTTTCATGCATGGAAGTTTCTGTCTGTAAGAAGCATCTCACTTTTGCTAGTCCTTTTCTTATAAATAGAATTTCTTGGAGAGGTACTGAGCCGTGTGGCACTGATCTGTTTAACTGTATCACATCCCAAACGACTGAAGCCAACTTGGGAAGTGCCTTTAAAGAATACTCTTGGTTTGACTCTGTGTTGTACAAAGGCAAAAAAAACATTGACAGGTTTATCTATCAAAGTCACAATCCAACTGATGAAGTGTATTCACATAAATTTGGGATGCTACTCTCCGATAGTCACACATTGGCTACTCCTTATTCACTAAGCGCCGGATTCCCTTAGCAAAGAAGCAAATGGCATTTTCTTGCGTAGCGCAGGGTAGTCAGTTGAACGGTAAGAGCCCTGCCATCAACCTGCAAAATTTAAAGCTGCAACAGGATCCAATGCTTGATGAATAGATGAATTACCTGTGCACGCGCACGCAAAGTGGTGCAAAGCGCTCTGTAAATTGGCGACCATCGTAAGCACCTGAATTGGATGCGCCACATCACATAGTTTGCTGAATACCTGGATATGGGGAAGAGGTGAATGAATACAAATTCAGACATTGACATGCCTGTTCAGATTTTTCTAGAATAAGCCCCTCGATGTATTCTCTGTTCTGGAGAAAGAGGTCAATGTATTCCCCTTCATTGAAAATTATTCTAACTCAGTATTTTACCTTTTCCAGGACATTTCAACCATAATGACAATTCATCAACTTTATTCCCTACCTTGGCCGTTTTTTGCTTCAAATGTCCCAATGCAGAGTCGGAATGGAGAAGGCAACAAAGGGTTACGAGACAGGAGTCAAATCCAGGCGATTAAAAATGTTTATAACAGCCACATTGCATCCTAGACAAGCCTGATAAGAACAATTCAAGGGCAGAGAACTGCGTTATGCCCCGGTTTGATATAGTGAAAGCAATTTTTGGATTAGCTGCATCTGTATAAACAACCTGCAACTGTGTAGCAACGCTCCACCAAACAGCAAGCCCTGGGTTCAAACCTAGGCAGGATTAAATTACCAGCAGAAAAATTCCCACTGATATAATCTCTAAGGGAAATGGAATACATTTAACATAACAACAGTCATTAAATAGATGTACGCCGGGGTTGGAGGAATTTCAACTACAGTGACGCATCTTTAGTGGCAAGATAAAAATCAGCTTTGGAGCCCTTAAAATTCAAAATGACTTGGATTTTTCTAGTGGAAAATGAAGCTTCAGTGAATAATTTCTGTATTCATTTGCTGCTGATATATATTTACTTTTACAGATAAGTGGAACTGCTCTCTGCTAAATTCATCTTTTCCCAGAATTCCCTTATGCAGTC
>WMED01013255.1:0-14492 GCA_019650415.1 Pipa parva | reverse complement strand
CCCACACTTCTGGGTCTTCAGTAATATTCCACTTTTATTAATCCATCAATTAAAATCACAAACAAGTCTGTAGTGTGACAATCAATGTTTGGCATGACAAATGTAGCCTTTATCACGAGGACTTTATTAAAAGGCTATTTTTTTTTTTGCAAGTAATCTTGCAGGCTATTAGTCAACTATACTTGTCCTGAATGTCCTTGAAGAGTTTTCTGCTTTATCAGTATTGACTGCTTCCAATCTTGGCAGCTATAGGTGAATTATACTATGACCACATTGGTAAATCTATATTAACTACACCACAAACATTTTTCATGTTTTAATATTTGTCCTTATAGTATTTAAATGCATAAATAGGTAAACTGTTGCAGACAATCACAAGCAATTATGAATCCTACAATAGACTTCAGGACAGCCCTATGTACCACCATACCCTTACTTTTATTTCATGGGAACATTGGGCTTGCAAACTGGTCCATGAACCCCCAAAACCTGTCAGGTCTGTATGACTTCCAAATCATGCAAAACCAATTGCCCTTTTATTTACACACAAAATGCTGATGACTCTGCATTCACCATGAAGAGATGCACTTGATAATAGGTCCAGACCCAGACAATGGATAAATAATATTGTGCCACCTCGCCAAGAAATGTCAAGCTTTGAGGCACCTGTTTTTTGAGCTTGGAAGAGTATTTGAGTTAAATGAATCTGTCTCTGTAGCAAATATTCTCACAACCATTTGAATGAAAATTCCAGTTTAAAATGATTTGTGTGATTATTTTAGCTCATGTAAATCTTGTAATGTCGGGGTTAATTCTTTTTGGATCCTATGAGAAAGCAAACCATTGAGGTGCTTATTTGTAAAGCTAACTTTCTCCATATAGCTTACAGAAGATCATTGATTTCAGTAAATAAATAAAAACACTCCTGACTTTTATTGTTGTAGAGAGTAATTATAATTCACAGGGCCAGACCTTTTTGTGCAACTGAATGCTTCATTTGTGGTTTGCATGAGCAGATACATTAACTTCTCTAAGCTCTTTTCATTAGAATGCTATTACTCATTGAGGACTGATCAATACATCATCTATACAACATCTTGAATGTGGTTGTCTGGATTCATTGTGGGTTTGCTGATAATGACTTCTTTATTCAAGCTAGCATGTAAGAACAAGGAGATAAAGAAAGGGAAAGAGAATTATAGCATATGCTCATGAAAGTATTTCAAAGGATATAAGCAAGGAAGGTGCCTCATGTTGATACAGGAAAGGACAACATGATTATATATATATATATATATATATATATATATATATATATATATATATATGTATTGCAAAATTTGGTGATACCTTCTTTTTTTGGACTAACAGATTTTTTTAAATGAACAAGCTTTTGAGAGGTCTGTCCTCCCTTCATCATGTTACAAGCAGTATTTTTTTTTGTTTGTAACCTGTTGAAAGGAGGACAGACATCTCGAAAGTTCATCTATTTAAAAAGACTGTTAGTCCAAAAAAAAGTATCACCAAATATTGCAATACTCATTTTTTTTACATCTGTGGACTAACACGACTACTCTACCCTAACTTTTATATATACAGTATTTACATATATATTTACATATATTCAAGACATAAGGAATTGCTTTTACCACTGTAGAGAGGGAGTGATTTTACTTCTGTCATAGATTTACTTGCCATGATTTATAATAATTTCTCTATTCAATTTGTAATACATAACTATGTTTAGTACACTTTTTTCTTCATTGTGAAGATCATTCAATTCAAGAGAAAGCTGTATTTTATATTAATTCCAGTTACTTTAAATTGTATTTTTTCATTATCCAGGTATATATGTACCTCGTAGTAGAAAATGCAATATTATACGTTAATTTACATTAGTTATATTCTGGGATCTCCTGGGTACTTTTACATTTCAGTCTCCAAGAGTAATCTTATTGCGAAATATATACCTTATACCTTAAATTATGCCCATAACATTTTTAATGTCACCAGGGCTCCGCCGACCATCTCACAATTGGCAGCTCACCAGTGATACTTTTCCATCATGGAGGGGAAGACCAGGTAGGGATAGGGATTTGGGACTGCACCCAGGGGACCTAGGACCACTGGACAGGACTCAAAAATGGGACTGTCCTATAGAATCAAGGACACTTTTTGAGGCATGATTCAATATTTACTTATTTTTATTGGTTTTAAATTTACAGCCAGTCTCTTTCTATTCAGCTGATTGATTTGAAATGTTTTGTTAATGACATGATCCACAAGCTTGATTGATTGATTGATTGATTATTCAAGTTTAAGATTCCAAACTGAACTTCTAACAAAAACATAGGTGAGAGATAAAGAGCTTCAGAAAGAAACTAGCTGTAAATTTAAAATAATGTAAATCAGTAAATGTACTAATACACTGCAAAAAAAAACTTAACTTTTGATTATTGGGGTTTGGCTGAGCAAAGTCAACCAGAAAATCAATTAATATGAAGTGATAGTTCTAATTTATAAATAATTTTGTTACTTAACTTTCTGTTCAGGCTCTAAATTCTTCAGTGTGGTAATCTTGCTATTTCCCCCCCACATGTGCTACAATTTCTGCTGATATCAAGAACATTCTGTAACATCATGTCTATAAATTATATATCTTTAAAATATAAACTATGAAAAAAAGGATCTATTATGGGTGAAAAATGGGTAATTATGTAATAATGTTTATAGTATCCATTTAAAAGGTTAAGTTGAACTTCCTGTGAACAATGTGATTTTTTTTAAATACACATTTTATTTTGTATTCTGTAAATATGCCCCCTAGTGGCAAATGTTTTGTATGTAATGCAATGTATAGTTTAGGAACACTAGATAGTGGGTATTGTTTTCCTTCAAAAGGTTATAATGTTTTATAAGCATTGTACAGTTAATTCCATTCTAACAGGACATGGCAAATCTTTCATTTGTGGGGACTGGTTTCAAAGGGGACTGAATCGAGGACCTTTTGTATGTAAAGCAGATGTGTTAAACAGTACAATATGAAAACACATGACATGCTAATGTATCCGAGTGACTCTAAGTTATATTCTTTCTGCTGCAACTATTAAATTAAAATCCCCTTTGTAGAGTGGTAAACATAACATAACCAGTTGAGCTTTACATGCACAAGTCCATGATCCCTTGCTACTTCTATATTCTTAAAACAGGCTGTATGACATGCTGTAATATTATTCTTGTTCTCCGCAGAATGACCCCTTCTCACCCTCATTAATCTTTATTGTCCCAGTCTTATTCTCTCTCTTCTTCCATCATACTTCTAATCTTTCTGTATCTCTCTTCTATAATAAAAAAAACCTGCTTCACATCTTATACAAAAATATGTCAGTTTATTGGAACAATGAGATGCCACATTACATATGAACACAGTATATATTTTATCTATTTTTCAAATTAGGAGTTTTACACTTTGAAAAGCTTGTCTCTTACTACCTTTTATTTATATAGACATTGCTATGAGCATTCATCTGATGTGTATTAGGAATGTATTTTGAAATTAGTATTATAGGAAATATGCATTTTTTTCTGGGTATCTTGTATTGAGATTAAGAATTATCTATGTAATTAGCTGTTGTCCAATGAGAAACATGCAGTGTCAGTAAATACTTATTACTTAAAGATATGTTATGTAAAAAAGCAGCCCCCTGGAGCATGCAGGTTCTCTGCTATAGTGTAAAGGGCTATTGACTGGGCTAGGAACTGAAAGGAAAGGAGTAGGTGGGGGTTTACAGGAAGAAGGATGTGTGGGGAAAAAAGGAAGTGGGAAATGCAGTGAGTCATCATGGCCATTTGCACTGCAATCACGTATGCAGTATCCCTCTCTCCGGCCCTAATGTTTATTTTCTATTAAACTATATTAATAAAAATGTCAAAAAAGATGAAGTATATAAAAAATAACACAAAATAAAAGACAATTCTTATGTTTGTTAAAGAGGTACGTATTTTAAGGAAAATATAAACATCTTGTATTGTTTATGGGATTGTTCAAAACAGTCTCTTTTTTTTCACAGTACCGGCCTGATGTAATTGGAAATGCTTGTCTTGAAGGTATTATATAGATGAGATAATAATATATATATATATATATATATATATATATATATATATATATATATATATAATGGTAACTCATTGGGCATGGTCCCAGGATTGGTTGGTAGTTGGCTTCCCTGCTACTACTTGCTGCCATTTTCATGGGTAGAGTGGCCTGCATGGTGGGGCAGCTAGTTGGTGAGTCCCTGGTATGGTTCCAGACTGGTGGCTATTAGCTGCTACTAATTGCCACCAAACTGCATGGTAGGACAACCGAGTGGTGATTGTTTTTGGCCAGGGTCTCAGGATTGGTATTGGTGGTTTCTGGCTACACTATGGTATTGAGATGTTATTAGAAAATGTTTTAAAAAGGGGCAAGTAGTAAGAGGTGTAAATACTGTAATGGATACATATCTTAAACAAAGTTGTTTTATCTGTTTAAATTGGTTTGAATAATAACTTTTTATCCCATCTCTTTATTCCTGGTGTTACTGGGTAATTTTGTGGGGGGAGGGTGTTAAAATAGATTTAATCAGCTGGTGGTTATAATCCTGAAACAATGTTGATGCTCCACCAGTTATAGAGCTGTATATACCTATGTCCAAAACCTGCTAATTGTTATAGCTTTTTATGCAAGTATTTAAAATTGTTTGGCAAATTGATTTTTAAAACTAACAGCAAACAGTTAAAATACATTTTTCTCATGCAAGCTGAAACAAAAATGATAAACACAGGTGCAGTCACGACTTTATTAAGAGAAAATTGTCACAATCTTAACTTTAAAAATTGTTGCGACTTTACAATGGAGAAGTTGTAGCGGATTTACTATGGAAATCTTCTGTTTGCGAATTCAACAGTCGAATTCGCACCTTAGTGAATAATCCCCTTATAAGTGTCTTTCTATGTTGTATAACAAAGAATTTAAACATCCTGAAGCAGTACCTGCCAACATACTTTACTGAAAATATCAAGAAAAAGAAAGTCTACTTCATTTGTTAACAATACCAGCCAGTTTACAGTTGATATTACTTTACTTCCACTACAATCCTACCAACATTCAAAATTGTGCCAATAAAAATTAACCCATTGTATGGAACACTTAGAAGTTGAATTGGAAATTTCTCAAATGTTATAGTTACTATATATTTAACCTGTGCTTCCAAAAAAAATCTAAATTTTCTCTATATAGTTTGATATTTAGCTATTTTGCTTAAAAGTCTTGCTTTACAGAGGAGCAGACCCAGATGGAGAGGCACAGCACTGGTTTCTAAACAACATGTGAGGTGGAGCATAGACTTCTATACTTACAAATATACCAACAATCAAACAACAGATTCTGACAAAAATGTCAAAATTGCAGTTAATTAAATTGGACAATATTGTTTGTTGGGGATTGGTCAAAAATCTCCAAGATTTAGAACATTATTACCTATCTGAATATTAAGTGAATGCATGTTTTTGTTTAAGAAGCCATTTGTAGGTATTGTAGAAAAAACTAATGCTGCTTCTACACACTATTTGAAACTCCAATGACTTCATTAATGGGGACAGTTACCTTTTTACGAGAAAGGAGGCGAGATAGTGACCATTCTAAATTTAAACAAGGGGTCCCTTGGACCACTATCCCCACACCCTCACTCAGTGCTTTGCAGTGTGGGTGGTCTGTACACTGATGGAGCCACTCCCCTTCCCCCTACCCATTTGCGGTTTAATTTACAGTTCTCTCTCAGGTAGGACCTATATTTCTCCTGCCACTACCTCACTGGATAACTGATTTCTGTACTTAATTAGATACAAGCAGAGGCTATATGAGTCCTACCAATTTCTGAAGCTCCCTCTTTAGTTATATAAAGAGCTGAGGATTCAACTCTTCAGTACTGATGGGGACTAGGAAGAGGACAGGACCTATATGGTTTTAGATTTTTTGCAGTGTTTGGCATCTGGCAGCAATAGATCAAGATGATGGGTTTCCATGGACTACGTTGTAGCAGAAGATGGATGCCCATCCTTCCACTTTGCTACTTTTGGGTGAATACAAGGACCAAATGCTTCAGGCAACAGGCCCAAACAGGAATCATTTATGGGAGGTGAATTATTTTGAGCAATGTCAATTGGTAGAAAAATTGCCTAATTAGTATTAGAGCAATGTCAGTTATCCACTGAGCAAATAGTACCACTTAAAATAACCGATATTGTTAAATGTATCCATACATTTTTTTTATAATTTGCCAAAATGGTCAAAAAGGGGAAAAAAATCAGGAGGGCTTCGGTTGTTAGATTTTTCTTCTTTTGTATAGATTGGCTCTTTTTTCCATTTCAGTACATTCTCTTTAACTCTTGCCTTCCTCTTCAATCTCTCCCTAACAAATGGCAAATTCTAATCCTGATTGATACATGTATTATTACCCATTATCAAAACAGTGCCATTTAAGCCCTTCTACCCTTGCCAACTACCATCAGATTCTTTTTTCTTTTACCTCCAAACTGCTTCACAGACTTGTCTATGGACAGCATGTTAAACATTATTTTTTAACAGTTCATCACACACTCCTCTTTAAAAATCTCATTCAGTTGACCTTTGAGACGCTACTATAGCCTGAATTAAATATATCTGATTGCTTTTCTTTGATCATAGCCATTCTGAACTGTCATGTGTCTTGATCTATGTGCTATATCATCCTAAATGTCTCTAGCAGTACCTTAAGCTCTGTACCAAATCTGTAACATCATCTTTTTCCTTAATGCCTGAAACTCCAATCACTAAAAACAACACCGCCTTTCATTCACTGCCTAAGGGCTACATTCCTTTCTGCAATTTTACATTCCTCATTAAGACACTTTTTTGACTTCTAAGTTCCCATTACTCAATAGTAGTTAACAGATAGTTAACCATTCCTTTATAATATTTGGCTTAGACTGAGGAAAACTTTTTCATTTCTATGATTCTGTTAAACCTCATTTTGTCAAGACCTATATTATTTATTCACACCTCCCACCATCCTTACCTATTCCCTACCAACCTAAACTCACAAAATGACAATCAATGCCCTGAAATCTTTAGTTTCCCAGTACGTTGCTACCATTTTTCTCTGAATAAAATCTTTCTCAATCTTACACTTTATTTAATTTGACTTATAACATCTTCACATTCCTGCCTGCAAAATTTTACTTCTACATCTTCCTGTCCCTGGAAGAAAATGTTCCCTTTCCTGCAACCCTTAAAACTCTCTCAAAACCCAGTTCTTCAAAAGGCCTATCCAGTTCCTCTGTGTTAACATGTTATAACTTGCAATTCTTTATTGTAACAGTATCTTAAAAATGTAAATGGTGGAAATGTTGTGGTATATTACTGCTTTGCATTTTTACTCTGATCTTTTTTACAACAACTTTTCCAATATTTGTCATGTTCTTTACAATCCATTGATACAAATGATTTGTTTCCCTCAGACCACATTATTATTCAACTTTGGTCACAACCTCACAAATGTAAGATTATAAAAGCGCCTAACAGACAATACCCTCTATAGGGCAGCAAAAGATAATAAGTAAACATAATAATACGTTTGTATGTTTACAGGGCATGATATGGCCCCATTATTTACAACTAGTTAGCTTCTCTTAAACCTTGACATTGACCTTTTGTTTTTCACCCAAAAGTAAAAGCTAGAATCTTTGGTGCTGCTTTGAAATTTTGTTTCTGTGTCTCAGTAGAACCTTGCAGTCTCCAACATAATTACATCCTTTTATTATGTTTAACACCCCTGCATATCATTGTTTTAATTTTATAATTATTTGGAAATCTCATATTAAAACATTTAATGACATCTAAGCACATTATAGCTTGTCCTGTGGTTAAAGGTTTCTATAAAGGAACTGTTAAGTCACCAACATTTATTTGCCTGTTTATTTGTGGTTGTGAAATTAATGTTGTTCTAGTATATACTTTTTATTAATTTTCATTCTTTTCAGTTAACAGCCAATTTCTTAATGAAGCTCCTTTTCCCTCTAATTTGCTTCCTCTTCATTCAGCAGTTTAAATTAGAATCTTTAGTCACAGAATTGATTGAAAGACTAGATAATTCTGAATAACCAATCAAAAATTGTATGTATGCAATCTTAGAGAGCTGTTGCACATCTGTTTCTTTTTGACTGTTTTTTTTTCAGAATTCTCAAGCATATGGATTTGTGGCAAGAATACCCTTAGAGGGGGTTATTCACTAAAGTCCGAATTGTTGCATATAGGTGCGAATTCACCAGATAAAGACAGTTGCAATAGGCTGCAACTGTCACATCTTTATAATGAGAATATTGTCGCAGTCGTGACTTTTTTATGGGAAAATTGTCGCGACTTTACAATGGGGAAATTGTCATGGATTTGCTAAGGGAATCTGCTGTTTGTGAATTCGACAGTCGAATTTGCAGCTTAGTGAATAACCCCCCCTTAGTATTCGGCTGAAGTGGAAGTAGTTGTTAGAGGAAAGGCTGTTGAAGGAAAGTGGCAGTAAATTTCAAAAAAAGACACAGTGAATAATTATTTAGCAAAAAACATTTGTTTTGATGTGATAATAACAGTTAAAGACTGGACTATTCTATTAATAAGCTGAAAAACCTTTGTAAGTCATATTCTCTTTGTTTACTTGTAATTTAATTTGTCTGCTAGGCATTAAATAACTCCATCATACTCTGTATAGTTCTCCAAATTTAACCCTCTTATTGCTGGATGTGCTGAAGTCTGCTATTAGTTATTTTATGTTTTTCTAGTATGCATTGCTCTGCTTTAACCTTCCTCTTGTGTTAGCTTTCTGTTACTATTTCTTATGTTAACAGGTCGGTTTTGACCAGTGTTTTAAATCAGCCCTCAGATACCCTAAAAACAATTATTTATCATCCAATTTGTTTCTTACCTCTTGGTTACCTTGTTAAGATTCCTCATCCATGAAATTATTGGTTTTAATATTTTTGTTGTGGCCCCCTGGGCCTTTGTTTTGAGAGCATAACCCCCAATTTTCAATACAAAATTACTGTAAAATGAACCTCCTGAATCATGTCACCTGGACATGTCTGTGTTTCTTTGTTTTTGTGAAACAGGCAAATATAGAAGCCACTAACTCAACCTCAAGTGGTTGAAGGTAGAACTGGCTGTGGCCTGTTGGTTCATAGTGTGTTTATGATTTCAGTTTTGGGACTTAATATTGTTTTTTTAATTTTATAGTATATGTGGGACTAAATAGACCCTAAGAGTAGAAAGGTCATAATTTTAACAAGAGCATTTTATAATTTAGTAAAATTGTTTTTTGTTTTTTTTACATAGAATTTCCTGACAAAGTCAGAAAGTCTTGATGTAATAAACAAATTGATTTAGTATTTTTATGTATTTCAAACCTACAAACGGGTCAGTCACGACCGTAACACTAGAGGAAGATTAAGCCATAGCAGTATCTGTTATTCTTAACCAGAAAACAGGTTCTTGAGTTACTCCTCCTAAATCCCAATAAACATAGAGAGAAAGGAGCATTGCATGAGAAGTAGACCAATAACAATGATTGACTTAATAGAAATGCAGGTTAGAGAAATATTAATGATGCTCAATGCAAAGTATTCTCTTATCTCCAAAAACATCATCTAAAGTCATCTAATAACTGCAAACAGCTTAAGTGTATTCATTTCTTACAATTGATCAGATGTGTGTTTCTAGGAGGCAAGTAGAAGAATAAATGTGTCTCTCATACAGGAGAATTTTGCTTTGCTTGGAGCTAAACAAATCTCATCTTTATCCAGAAAAATAGACTGCCTATTTCTTAACTATTAACATTCTTATTAGATTTATTGCCATACATGTGATAGTACATGGTATGAGTCTGACATCAGAGTTACAGAATTATAGTACTCATGCAAATTGTCAAATATGTCCTTGACATAGTTCATAATGATCCATTTTGTTCTTCAGCTACTGTTTTCATAGCTGGAACTAAAATGCTGTCAGGTTAGATCTAGAACACACCACTCAAATAGGAGCAGATGTTTTGACCTCTAACAGAAGACTGAGGCACATTAAAAAATCTATTTTTTTAAATAGTAATGAGAAATATATTAATTTGCAATTGCTGTAAATAAATCATGTTAGCCTCTAAAACCAGTAGAAATTTGGATCTATTTATTATTGCATTTGCAGAGCATTTTGTGTCAGTTCTTGTTTAGCCTGCATCATTAGTGGATGCAAAAAAATATATGTGGGCATATTTTCAGATAAAATAAACTCTGCATTGTTTTGAGGATCACACTTTGCTAACTGTGATTTCAATTCAAAGTATAATTATGTGGTTGGCTTAGTAAATTCTTTGGTGCAGAATCAAAAAATCTTTGAAATATTTCATATTATATTTCAAGGGCAAAATCTACAGGGACCTGTAGATGCAAGTGTTTGCAGGACAAAATGGAGAGCAGGGGTGGGATTTAGAATGCAGGAAGTAGGGAGCAGCAGGTCATCCACCCACCCCACCCCTATGTGTGCTTTGATTAAAAAAAAAAATACATATTACTAATGCATGGTAGTTATACCCTCGTGGGTAAAATATGTTGTGTTTATTTGGCATAATGTGAGTATGGGTCCATGAATGGCATTGATGGGCTGCCTTGGTAATATTTGCCACAATCTTACCTTAACTTTGGTATGGTGGCTTGGCAGGCAGCTGTTGGTTAAAGTGTGGTGGCAAGCATTCTTTGAGTATTCACTGTTTGGAATTATTTACAGTGTTTTTAAAGATATAAATAAAGCTGCAGCCTATATACCCCATCCTACAGTGTTATGTGTATTATTTATTTGGTATCAATTTTATAAATTTGGTACTGAGGGTATAGTGGACACTACACCAATCACTATGTTTCTTCTCCCAATGTAATGCAATATAGCAAACTTTTATAGCCGATGGTATGGACCTTGTGTTCCTTGTTCAAAACCACTATTATTTTTCTCCTGAAGATGCTGGACTTACAGCAAAACGAGTAGAGAATAGACCAGAAAATAGACCACCTCACTTCAGCCATACACACCTTTGGGTTCTGGATTGCTGTATACACCTCCTGACCTGTGGGTAGTGATTAAAGGTTGGATTTTTACTGTTTTGGAATGCTTTTTGACAAATGCACTGAAATGACTGCAAGTTTTATTATAAGCTCAACAAAAAGAGTTGGCTTGTGAGTATATATATTGTGTATATTTTATTATACTTTAATAAAGACATTATTATGCTATGGAAGCTTTTCTATTCCTATTTTGGGATGTTTGATGCTTGAGAGAGTTCTGGTTGGAATTAGGATCCATTCCATTGTAGCAGAGTCCTCCACAGTATTCAATTTACAACGCTTGGTCTGATTTTTTGTCTGGTGAGCAGATTATTGTACTGATCATGTGGTGATTTGTTTCTCATATTTCACTTTAACACTCCACACTTTTATTAGTGTTGTTTTTATGGCACGTTTGGACTATACTATTGCATCATAGGTGCTTATGATAAGGCACTATTACTGCTGTATTTATATTTGCGCTTTCCTCCTCAGTTTCTCTTTGGATTGTTCAAAATCCTGCTATGAAGGCTTTATCTCAGTCTTACTTTTTATCCTTGTGATGAAGCAATTTACTCCTGTACCTCAAGCCATTACATTTAATAGGTATCACAATGGATAGGTAAGGAAGTTGCCATTTTTTAGTCTTTCATGTACAGGAGTGCAAACAGAAAAGTTAGCATGGCCTCTGGGTTTAAGGCATAGGTTGCTGAACATGAACCTATACCTCCTTTTCCACAGAGAGTAGCTTTACAGATCTACCAGTGAAAAGCTTGCTTTTCTCTTAGTTACTTTATCCTGAAATTGATTACACCTTGCAAATGCCTTTTTCCTGAGTAACCCATCTATGGATTACTGTACAGTATATTCTAACCATCAAGGGAATCACTAAGATCAGTACTAGCTGAAGAAGCCATCTCTGCATTTTCATCTTTAAGGAAATTGTATGCCTTGGCACCAATTCTCCATCTCTCCAATCCAACAAAGCCATTTTCAGTTGAAGCTAATGCCTATAGAAATGGAATCTAAGCTTTTATTTTTTCCCAAAGGAATGAAACTTCTGGCAAATTTACCCCTGTTCCTTTTATTCCTTCAAGTTTACCTTGATGGAAAATAATTATTATATAATTAACAAAGAATTACTGTGAATGGTGCTCTGGAGGAATAGATACATCAACAGTTGCCAACTTGATTTCCTATCAGAATCTAAAATTCATTGAGACTTTGCCATAGACAACCCCAATAGGAAACCTTCTTTTCAGATTTAATTACGTTATATCATCACCCTCAATATTATAATGTTAAGGCTGATGCCACATCTGGGCACTTCAATCAACATTGAACCCATTATTTAATGTGAAAGACTATACCAATGAAACCATGTCCAGTCATGCATACTGATGGTAAACATGAGAGTGCTCATTAATCTCTGCATCCTATAAAAGTTAGTTCAAACCTGCACTGCCTGGTAAGCTGCTACATCTGATGATAACTAACACTGTGCATTTTACCCATCAGATCTACCCACATTTACAGTGAACTTTTAACATACACAGATACTGTGGAGTTTTCCAGCAGATAATTTATTATTTTCACTTATTAATTATGGCACTTATCATGAGCAGCTCTATGATAGGACTGCAGTACACTGCCTTATGCCAGCGCTCAGTGCCTTATGGCCCCACTCAGTTACACCCTATGCTGGCACAGAAGTTAACAGAGTCAGGATGGTAGTTAGGGAGGTACATAGGGCCCAGTGTAGTTTTTTTTAAAGATGAGTTTGCTAAGTCTTGTTTTAATAATGGATACATTCCAGAGAACATGGAAGAACTGGATATGTGCACAAGGGGTGAAATGTACTAAGGGCGAAACGATTGCCCGAAGTTAATTTCCGTTTGCATGTGTGGAATTTTTCCGCACGTGTGGAATTTCAATAGATTTGCGAATCGCAAATTGCGATCACAAATCGATCAGAATTCCGCACGTACAGTAAAAATTGCGATCGGGCGGAAAAAATCCGCCTTTAATAAATTTCGCCCAAGGTCTGGTACAAGGTCAGAAGTGCAATGCTCAAAGGGAGCGAAAATCACTGGCTGGCTGGCATGATAAATGAAACAAAGAGCTCAGCCTGGTGCAGGGGCATACTCTATGCCTGTCTGACAGAGATAATCTGGCTATGCACTACCTAGCATGCCATTAGAGGGGAGGATGATACAATTTCAGAATGAGTAGCAGGATGAAAAAAACTTAGATGAAATTATACTAAAATGATCTCAGTGCTTTCAAGGGAGATGGAAACCAATTTTGTGGTTATTTTACACTTTGCTGTTGAAGAAACAAAAACTTAAGGGGTTAGTAATTCTGAAACTGAGTGGCATAAAAGTGTGATGAATATGGAGAATAGGCTATGGGGATTCGATTTCCATAATCTCCAGGCAAATCCAGTGTTTTATGATAGTAATGCACTGGGTTTGCTTGGCTTTGGAGAAAGAAGAGTTTAGACATGAAAGTATGAAAAATGGGGCAAAAATAATGATAATAAATACACTGGAGCTGCAAAGGGGCAGTTAACTAACTGAAACAGTAGAGAGAATAGAGTTACCAAGAGTTTCAGAAAGTTTATATATATATTAAGAGACTGGAGCAAAGGGAGGAGCCAGTAGATTGATGGAATGTATATTCTGAGTAAAGATGGAAATCCCATAGAGAAATGAATGGACAATGGATGAAAACTTTGGTACTATAAATCTAGTAGCTTTACTATGTACATTGTAATGCTGGAACTGCTGGAACTATTGTAGTGGAGAAATTACAACCACTATGTAATGATACATTGTTGAGGTATCTTTCAAAGCAGATATAAAACAAGTTGCATTTGCCAAATATATTTCTCAAGTGCATTGAGAGAATATTTACTAAAGGTTAAAATGCATTAAAAAGAACTTCAATCCAATGTTTTTTTTCTTCTGTTACACATTATGATCATTTTTACTTCAATCTTCTACTACATTGAAACAGACAGATATTTTCCCCCAATCCCAACTTATTTTTCAACCCAGCAATGTTTATGGAAATCACATTTTTTTCAGTCCAGCTCCACTGAAAACTGCTCCCCACTACCGAACTGATATAAACCATTCATTATGTAAATAGCAAGGAAAAGGATTGAAACAATAAAAAAAAAAAAAAAATGAAAAAAAAAGACATTTATTCATTTTGTGAATTTAACCTAAGGACTTAATGGAGAAATTGTAGTGACTAAATTAGACTGAATTCTGAATTTAAAGGAACAGTCCAGCCTGATTAATAAAAAGTAATGTGTGTTGTAAATGTATAAT
>WMED01013253.1:0-14494 GCA_019650415.1 Pipa parva | reverse complement strand
GTGACAGGCATTCTGACACCTGCACTGGGATTCATTCACACACCTTCAGTGACAGGCATTGACACCTGCACTGGGATTCATTCACACACCTTCAGTGACAGGCATTGACACCTGCATTGGGATTCATTCACACACCTTTTTCAAAACCATAGCGCAGCAAACACAATAAAGTACACCTAAATAAATAAATGCATCCTCATTTTACAAAAATAAATATTCATGGTTATGAATTTGATTATCTTTATTCAATACATCAGCAGCTTATTTCTATTATAATATAATACATTAGACTAAGGTTAAAAAAGGATGTCCCTTTTAAGTTAACAGTAATTTAAAAAAAACCCTTTTCTTGTTTGCTGCTGCTGTAAGCTCTTTACCCCTTATGAAAGTGAAACTAGTGGCAGAGTGTAGTAATTACAGGCAATGTAAAGCTGATAAGCTGTAGCTTCCTCCCAGAACCTCTGCAGTGATGTCACAGGTCATGATTAGTATGCTTAATGTATTCAACATGGCTGCCATTAGTGTTTATATGTATTTGTGTGTAGGTACCTTTAGTTCTTCTTTAAGGTACATAGATTATCATTGTTAAATAAAATGAATAATAGAAATGTAGTAGTGCACACCAGACTGAATAAGATTGCTAAACACTAACATTGCTTTTATTTCTTCACTTACAAACACTTCAATACACACTTTTGATGTTTAATGCTGCTAAAAGACTTTCTACATGAGCTGGCCATGTGAACTTGAATATACTATGCCACTTGTGTGATATTTGTAGCTCTTGGTTCTGAATACATATTTTAGCTAAATAGAGTAACTGAAAAATAGCCTTGTTAGAACACTACATAATGTCTGGATGGTCTAATCTTGGTCAGTTTGCCTCAAATGATGTGGCAAAAAATAGTTCTGGGTTCACCACATTAGAGTTCAAATTTATGGTTATAGGCCTAAAAGTGAATATATACAACACACAAAAATGAAACTAGAGGCTCATTACATATATGAGTTCTCTAGAATGCTTATGTACATCTCTCCATTGAGTAGCTGGAGTCTTTCATAACTCAGGCGAATACCTGAAGTGTTACTGTCCCTTTAATAAAAAGGAAAATCTACTCTCATTACAGCACATAGGAACCATTTCATGGCCTGACCACAATACTATGTTGCCCCGCTCTCAAACACACACAATACTGTTGTTCACCCCACCATAAAACATGCAATAATGTAAAGGATACCACACAAACTGTACAATGTGCAGCCCACAGGATAAGCATTGCGTCAACTTTCCAGTGACATTATTAGTGACATCACTCACACACTGTCCATTTCCCCTTAATTTGCTACACTCGGTATAGTTGGGGATGTTGGTCCCAGGGGCCAGCTATCATGCACAGGGAAGGGGGAAGGAAGCAAGGGGGACTTGGGGACAGGTGCTCAAATCTGTGGGACAGGACCCAGAAAATGAGACTGTCTCACAGAATCCAGAATATTTGGGTGGGTATGATATAAAGTGTTGTACAGCTTTGCACAAACAAGCACATCACCCATGTATAATAATACAATGGTATGCAATACATAGCGAGTATACATAAACTGTTGAAAAAAAAAAAAAAAAAAAAAAAAGGAGATATTTTGTTACAGAAAGTCTATAGTTTTGGTGTGTTGGAAACTAATACCCCAATATACCTATAGGGTGATTTACTTAACTGACATATGCACAGAAATATAATAATACTTAAAACTCAGAGATTGACAACCATTTTACCTTATTTCTGACACTTTTTGTAACGTGTAGATATTTTCTCAGACAATTACTTTGACATATAAAAATCTATGTTTTGGAAATGTCACTGAAATTAATTTCTTTTACCAAAAAAATCTCTAAGAATTTTAATTATCTTAATATGGCAATTTAAACTACGAACACTAAGCAGTTCTGTTTAATGATCTATATAGATATCATATCATGTGTAAAGGATATATATCTGTTGAAAGTTAAAATGTTCAAGGACATACTAAAAAAAAAAAAATAAAAAATTTTTTTTCTCAGTTCTCTTATAGCTTGTGTCATTCACAAAGTAAGGTCAACTCTATTAGCCTCTAAAAAAACATATATGGAGTAAAAGATAACTCTTTGTACTATTTGCTATTCAGATATCCTCAATGGGCCTTTTTTTCCCAGAACTTAAAGTATGCTCAATTCAATTTTAGATGTTTTAGAATATATGCCTTGAGACACAAATAAAACTATAAAGCTGAAGAGATATTCAATTGACCAAAATACTCTTTTCGGAAGGACTGTAATTTCAAGCCTCACATTAACAGCCCAGGGACATCCAAAAGCCAAAACAGTACAGCCTTTCGGGGTTATTAAACTACCTTCTGCAATCCCCCCATGCGTGCAATATGCCAGACATTTTAAAGGGATGTGATTTTAAGAATAAAATGAAATCATTTACGTCTAAAAGTGTGCAAAGTAACGGCAGTTTTTAAAAGGGGGGCTGAATTTACCTTTGAAAAGGTTATATGTACTTTTTGTTCTGATCAAGAAAACAGACACTAGTTTCCTCTGGGCACTAGTTTTATAAATATTCTTTTACTAAATCATCATATCCAGATTAAAAAGATGCCTCCATTTCAGCTTGTACACAGTCAATAAAACATCTCAGCAGTAAATATTACTTATATGGATTGTGTCTTATCCCCCCGTGATCAACATATTTAGCCTTTATCAAGATCATGAACTTTCATAGCCGTTCACTTATAAAATATTACACGCTATAAACCGGTAACATTTTTTTTTTCTGTTTCTGAAACCAATAAAGATGTTGTGGAAATAGTAAGTAGACAAGGCCTGAAACATTCCCACTCAAATTCTGCTGAACGCTATTATTCTGGAATGCTTGACAAGAACAGCCTTCAGAAACTGACAAGTTTATTCTAAGCCCCTGTTGGTTTTTAAGAGCCTGCATGAGTCACCAATGACAAATCTGTTTAAGTAAAACTGCTAAAACTCAAAAAAATGTTCTGTCTTTGATAAATGCTTTCACAGATTTTATTTTTTATTCATTGGGTCAAAACACAATATCATTACGATACCTGAGAACTCTGTGGGTTTGACCCTGACTCTCAGACTGGGAGAAATTTACAAAAGTTGAAGATGATTGTTTTAGACTTTTTTTTCCCATTTTTCACCACAGAAAAAGGTCGAAAATTAAGTTTTTGACCTTTTTTACCCCCCTTTTTGCCCATTTTCTTGGGCAAAAAATGTCCAAAAAGGACGAAAATGTAATCTTTGAACTTTACGCTCGTTTTCAAGGCGAAAAAAATCATATTCGACTTTAGTAAATTTCGACCCTCATTGTTTTAAACTTTTAGGTGTCCTATATTCAGGGCCAGGTAGCCTAGAGTTAAGTGCCTAATGTTACAATTCCAATTCATTCTTCTAACAGGAACAGTAAATCAGTTCCCTGTATATTGTTCCTTACATTTAAAACTGTAAAATTCTTCAATAATACCTTTCTATATGTTTCATGAGGGCAAAACATATGACTAGTGGGACAAACAAATGTTGCCATATTACACAGAGTTTGTGGATCTGAACGGTCTGAAAGTTCATATTTACTAAGAAAGTTTTCATGTTTGGTTATTACACACCTTTGTAATTCCTGGATGCCCCTTGTGGGGTAGTATTACAATGGTGGTTGAGGCGTCATGGCACACTAGGGGGATGTTCGTTCAGACTATTCTCAGGAAAAAAAAAATGTGATGTGATCTAAAAGTCAAATTTACTGGGTTTAACATGCTTTCCAAAGCATTTCACTCCTCAGTAAATATTTCCCAGAGAAGCCACTACAGTAGGAATACAGTTTTCAAAGAACGTATTCACATGCTCCCTGCCATACACATGACATTACCTCGCAATAAACAAAAAGGCAAATCCCCTGACTTAAGGAATTATGGTTAGAAGCAAGCAAATCATTGTGACCAGATTTCATACTACAGATGAAATATTTAGAGCCAAGTGTTCAATATTAAACCAAGACTTCTGAGATGAAGATACAAAGCACAACCACCGTTAATGGTTAAGGCTAATCCTATTAATTTCTTTGTCATCCTTGTCCACTGAGCGCAACCACTTGCTTACCTCTCGTCTTATATAGTGGTTTATAGCAAATTAACATAAAGGAGTTCATTTACTTCACTGGTACAGTTCTTATTAACATAATCCTGGCTCAAAACTGGCGGCCAGTCAGCAGTTTCAAAGAACAAGACTGATGTCATTTAGAATGACATCAGTGTTTTAAAAACAATGCAGTGCCAGGCAAGAAACTGATCCTCGCAGGGCTCAATTGCACGTATTTGCACAGCGCTATAGGTGATCTAAATTAATTAAATGATGAAAAAAGGGGCAATGAACTACATAAAAGAGAATTTATGTGTCTTGTGAAAAAAGACCCCATGGACAGAGCTTAGAAATCTTTGTTCCTAATGTATTTAAATGCAAAGCGCTGCAGTACATGATTTACATATTTTTATGAATATTTTTTTTTTCCTTCAGGTGTTTTATTACAGCTTATAATGACTGGATAATCCTGGCTGGGAAAGTTTCAATGCAGAAATTAACTTTTCTTAACATGCTGCAACTAGAAGTACAAGATCCTTGTATTGTTCAATGGGTTTCTCTACTGGCATGTTTCTACACCTCTCCTATTGAAGGCATTGGTAGGTTGAGTTTATAGTACTATAGTTTATTATTATTATGTTTAATAATGACATACACAGTTTGTTTTTTTACTTTACCATATTTTGAAATAAAACAAATGAAAATAGTTGGATTTTTTTTTTAATCTTCAGCATTAATTACTTATAAAGAGTGGATTAAAGTTACTGGATCCTATCTTATGTAACAGTAAAGTAGCATTAGAATTCAGGAGCTAAATTTATTGGAAAGCATTTTTTACCCTGGTGAATATCAATCACTCTTTCAACCATATCACTGACATTTGTATTCCTGTTTGCTACAAATTTTCATTACCACTGGATTTTTTCATTGCAAAACTTTTTGAAAATTTTGAATAAACAAAAAGCAGTGTCCTGCCCAGACTGTCTCCCAGAGACCAATTATTTCTCTATACTTCAAACTGCCATCATCAATATATGTATTTAATTAGATGTATGCCATCTAAAAAAAAAAAAACCTAGCTGATTGTTTTAGCAGTAGTACACTAACTGTACTGCTGCTCAATCAGCTTTCATCTCACACTAACTGTACTGCTGCTCGATCAGCTTTCATCTCACACTAACTGTACTGCTGCTTGATCAGCCTTCATCTCACACTAACTGTACTGCTGCTCGATCAGCTTTCATCTCACAATCCACAGCCCAGGATGGTGAGATTAAAACTTCCAGCTGCAGCTCTCTTCCGTCCCCCCCATATAACATCAACATGATTGCAATAATATGTTTATGTGAGTATGTTTTTTTTTTTTTTTAACCTGTTTCTCAATCTCACTATCATACCTTTATATTATGGAAAATTACACATTTAGTTATATTTGCTTTTAAATCATGAATTTCTCTGTATCAAGGAATTCTACCACCAACCCCCCTCATGACAAGTATATTATCGACTGCTATCTATAAGCTGTTATCTTAGTAGAATACATTCTTGCCTGTACTTAGTATTGCCTTGAACCTGATGAAGGAGGGAGAGTTAACCCTCCAAAACCTTGTTTATTTAAAAAGACTGTTAGTCCAATAAAAAAGTATCACCAAATATTGCAATACTCATTTTTTTTTGCATCTGTGGACTAACACAACCTCTCTACTCTAACTTATATATCTATATATACACACACTGTTTTCAGCTTAATACTGAAAGCTGGAAAACACTTGGAAAAATAACTGTAACTATAGCCCCCCCTTATAAGCAGGAATGCTATATAAAATGCAAACAGACATAGTTTTACGTATGCATTGCAATGAGGCGAGGCACAACATCCTTCCTTCTATTTTTAGATGTTGGGACCCACCTCCACAGTTTCCTATACTGACAACAAATATTTTAGCATTAATAATGTGTGATACTCAAAAGAAGTTCCTAACTGAATAGTTTACTGCATGAAACATTATATATTATTATTGTATTACTGTACATACAAATAGTATAACATTACTAGACTTCCAAAATAAAGTCCAACCATCTGTATAAAGTCTTATACAGTAAAATTGTACAAATATCTAGTATTGGTTAGAAATTATAAATGCAGCTAAAAATGGAAAAATGCATAACCCAATCTCAGGGTGCACATTTAATTATAGGGAAAATGTTTATTTTACACTTTTCAATTTAATTTGCCAACAAAAAAAGTATTTTATTCTCTTTTATTACGATTTACATAAAATCGTAATAAAAAAAAAAAACAGATTGAATAAAATAAAAGACTGAAAAGATTTCTCAAGGTGTTTTAATACATTTTCTAGACAATTTCAATGTTATTTTGTTATTTACGATATTTCTATAAACCATTCCAAACCCTTTGATGCGTTTTTTTTCATCACTAATTACCATTTCACTGGACTTTTTTTGATTCCACCGATTTATTTAAGGTTGCTAAAAAGTTTGACGCAGAAAAAAAAATCACCAATTAATGATAAATATAGAGCAGTTGAACGAGGCACACTTTCTAATTATGTGTACTTTCCAGTTCAGATCAATATCGATATCCTTTTTCAATGGGAAAACATTTTTGACTGTGACTAAGTGAGAGGAATAACTCCATAGGGAATAATGGTTTACAACAGCCGGAGGAAGGTGAATACTGGGCAATAAAATTTGCTTTGAACAGATCTTTAAAATGACAAACACATCAAATGTTTAAGCATTTTTGGTAAAACTTTTTTCCAAAGTCAACCCTATAACTCTACAGGATATTTATGAAGAATCTTTAAGTCAATTACAGCTTTTTTGATTAATTTCACCCAAATTTCATTTTTTGATTATACAAAAACACTTGTATATTTATTAGAAAATGAAGAAAGGAGTAAGAGGAACATGATTTATAAAAGGGTCACTGAGACCCCTTATCCCCTTCCCTTATATTTATTTCATTTATACATATTTGTTATCTTTTTATCCTAATATTTTTCTACAGTGAAAACACAAAAGTGAACCAAAAAGTGACAAAACAACCCAGAAAATTCTAAACTTTTATTTTCTATTATTGTTTTCAGTTTACATTTTCCTTATTTTATTTTTGGTGTTGAATTTTCTTTTTTGGTTATTTTACCAAAAATAACATTTAATGGATTGTATATAAAAACCCCAACAACCTTGCACTTAAAGTGAAGTATCCTTGTGATATTATACTTGTGATACTATATTGTTTAATGCACTTTTCCCATGTCTCTATTATACTTGAATTGCTGAACTGTACAGCGCTGCGTAAATTTGTGGCGCTTTATAGGTAAAATTATAAATACGTACAAATAATGGAAATATCTTTAGCCAACTCTGATATCTCTTTATAAAGTCCAAAAACAAGATACACTCGTCACAACCTACTGTGGATTTAGAAAACATGGAAGAATTTGGAGTTCATCCAATAATGGATATACCAGCTGTTCAAAATGTTTCCTGGACATGGGTATTCACATGTGTAGCAATTTTGTTGCATCTACCGGATGCACTGATGCTGAGAAAACACTACACTTTGGTTTTATCTTTTCAGGATTAAAATGACTTTCCTTTGGAAACAGTAACATTTGGGGCAATACTGCCTAATGTCCTTTCTCTATATACATTAATATAAAGATGTAACGGGGCATAGTTACTAAGACCAGTTCAACCATATCAAATGACTTCACCCCATTTCACTGTCATTTTTTTATTCCCCTGTACCTTTCAATTTTCCTGATTTACAGAAGATTGATAAAAATGTTTCCCCGTCAAAATAAATCATCATCGATAGGTTAACATGGGCACACTTCACAATGCTTTTCTATGAGGGTTCCTTCCATTGCAGAGCGAAATTTACCTCTCTTTTCCATAGGAAAATATTTTGGACTAAATGACAGGAATAACTCCATAGGCAATAGTGGGTTTTAGCCAGACTGAGGGTGGAGAATTGTTTTGGGCGATAAAAATGTTCTTTGAACAGTTTAGTAAATAGGAGAAAACAGCGATATCATTAAATATAGGCTCTTTCTCCTGCATTCACTAGTTGAAAAAGCTGTTCGACTTAAGTAAATAGGACCCCTAGGGGGAAATCTACTTAAATCAAAAAGTTTTATTTGTTAAAGCAAAAGAAACAGCTCATTTTTATCTATTTAGCTGTTTTCGCCTATTTACAAAGCTGTCCAAAGCCAATTTTATAGCCAAAAGTGTTTGCCTGCCTCAGGCTAATGGAAAAATCCATTAATCCCAATGGAGTTGGTTCTGACGCATAGCCACAGTTGATAAAGACATTTCCCATTGAAAAGGGATATCAATATTGATCTCAAATGGAAGTTGTACCTAATAGAAAAACACTGCACAGTGTGCCCCTTTCAATTGATTGCTACTAATCAATAACTATTTATTTCAAAGGGGATACATGTTATTGAGCCTTTATAAATCAGGGGGAATTGAAAAGAACAGGTGAATGAAAATTGTAACCAAAACAGGGTGAAATTAATCAAAAAGGTCAGAATGTTCTTAGCAACTATCTATGTTTTCTATTTCTCTGTGCTTCTGTCCTAATGGTATTCACTTAAAACAACTCCCAACCTGGTAGCGTTGCCTAAATATCCCTTTTAGCTGTATGGTCATCAGTCCAGCTGCATACCACATACCACATACCAACATTACTTTTAAAAGAGAGAGACTTATGAATTTTTTTTTCTTTAAAGGGGAATGTTTTATAGGAGTGTTAATCCTAAACTGCAGACTGACTTCGCCCATTGGATCTAAATAAGAGCTTAATCTCATCACTTTGAAATAAAATACCTAAAAAAAAAAAAAAAAATAAGCTAAACATATAATCCCTTTAATCAGGTTATAATCATGAGTATAATATTGCAGTTATGCATCTAAATCTTCATTTTCCTTGCAAGATGCATTTCAAATTGTACCCTGTTAAAAGGACATTTTGGGCGAAATTTATTAAGGGCAAAACGATCGCCAGAAGTTAAATTCTGATCGCACGATCGGAATTCCGATCGCGCAATCGGAAATCGATCACAATACCGATCGCAATTCCGATCGTGTGATCCGAATTCCGATCGTGCAGTAAATTCCGCATTTAATAAATTTCGCCCAAATTTGTCTTTGTATTTAGGGTGGTAATAGAGCTTATTGCATTAGTTATTAACCTTACAGTCTTTATACTTTGTTGAAAAAAGATAACACCATCACTTTCAAACCAATAGCTATAAAATACCCATTATGCATAGCTGATGAGAAATGAGCTTGGTTATACATTGCATAGCTGGAAAGAAAACAATGCAGTTTATAACATACATAAAAGCACATTAGCCCTGCAGCTTGGGGGGGGGGGGGGGGGGGGGGGGGGGGTATAGTTAATTTCTGTTAAATACATAAAATGAAAATTCTGCAGGTACAGCTTTCTTACAATCCAAATTCAAATCTAATCAAATAATGTACTGTACATGACAATTTACTGATTTGGGCTAAAAGTTACACTTATTAGAAAGCTGTAAACTGACTTTCCACCTATTGTGCCCAGTCCCTAAGAAGAACACGCTGAACATAAGTATGGGCGCTGTTCCAAGGAAGATTATAAGATTTCTAGCTCCAAGTTACAGGCTTCAGTGTTCACTGCTAATAGGCAGGTGCGCTTCTAAGCTGGTGCATTAAGCACATAAGGTACATTATTTGTAGCCTAAATCTTTCTGAGGCTTTAGTTTCCCTTTAAATAGGGTAGATACCTGCCTGCACAACATCCAGCTGAAATACTGTATATCTTTAATCAAGGATGATCAGTGTTTTCAAAATATTTTTATGACATTTCCTGTGCTGGTACAATATTTTTTGTTCCATAACACGTACCTAAGCATAAGATGCACCTAGGATTTTAAGGAGGAAAATAAGAAAAAAAAAATATTCTGAACCAAATGCCCTCCCTCCCTACGCATGCCTGCTTTCCCTCCCCTGCCTACCCTTCCTCACCTACCTGCGTGCCCTCCTTCCCCTGCCTGCCTGCTCTCCTTCACCTGCACTCCTTCTGTCCCTCTCTCCCATGCTTTCCCTCTTTCCAATAACTGCCTGCCCTCCTTCCCTCCCTCCAATGACTGCCTTCCCTCATATGCACAGGTAGGCAGCTTACTTACCTTCCTCCTGGGCAGTGTAAGAGCAAGCTGACTCCTGTCAGCACATCTCATGATTCAACTAAAGTAAGTAGTGCTCCATCAGTGTCTTCCACTCCCCTTGGCTCTTGTTGGCTCTATGCACCGTGGATTCAGCCACTATTATTGGTGCTGTGCTAGTAGCGGCCGAATCCACGGTGAATAGAGATGAAGGGAGTGCAAGGCGCTGACGAAGTACCACTTTTCTTAGTTGAATCGGGAGATGTGCTGACAGGAGGTGGCTTGCTCTTACACTGCACGGGAGGAAGGTAAGTACTCAGAAATTTTCTTCAGCAGCAGCGAGGCGTGAGTAGAGCGAGCAACTGCCGCCACCCTCCTACCCGCACACCGCAGCAGCTGAAGAAAAGGAACATTCGCTCTATAAGACACACAAGTATTTTCCCCCCACTTCTGGGGGGGGGGAGAAAAAGGGCATCTTATGTAGCGAAAAATACAGTAATTACATTTATTTATTTTAACTACATAGAAATGTATTGCTCTGTCTAATAAAAGTACATATATTTTTGCTGCAATTGTCTCTTTCTAGTATATCTATAAATGCAACATATTAAATGCTGAGTCATATGGAAAGGCACATGAAGAAACTGTTTTCCTTGGCAAATTTCTTTTTTTTTTTTAGATCACCATGACAACACCAATTAAATTTCATTTGGCCAGATTTTGCGCCAGTAATATCTTAATCATTTGTAAATGCAGTCTTCTTGCAGCTTAATGTTACACAAGAATTTGTCATTATTAAAACAAATGGGTCGTATGACATAGCTAGCACCAGGGCCAGGCCATGGTTTTTTGGTGCCCTAGACGGAGTAATGAAAATGTTCCCCCACCCCCTCGGTGACCCACACTGCCCCACCACCACAATCTACATAATTCCCATAGAAGCCAGGCCATGGAAGAGGTAGATATGGACAGGGAAAGGGAAGGGGGTGAGCACCAAGATAGCGCCCCCCTCCAGCAGCGCACTAGGTAGCTGCCTATCGTTCTGACCATCCCTGGCTAGCATCAACATTTAAGGGGCACATTTACTAAAGTCGAACAGGCTGTTTGACTAGTAAATGCAGGAGAAAACAGCCTATATTTAACAATAACAATTTAGTAATAAAGTTACTAGGCTGTTCAAAAAATGTTTATGCCCCAAAATTCTCCATCCTCGGGCTGGCATAAACCCATTATTCCCTATGGAGTTGTTCCTGTCCTTTAGCCTAAGTCCAAAATATTTCCCCATGGAAAAAGAGACCTTGATATTGATCTGTAATGGAAGGAACCCACATAGAAAAGCATTGCAAAGTGTGCCCCTGTTAAGAGATTGATAATGATTTATTTCGATAGGGAAACATTTTTATCCATCCTTTATAAATCAGGGAAATTGAATGGTACAGGGAAACAAAAACTGACAGCGAAATGAGGTGAAACCAATCGATACGGTCGAACAGGCTTTAGAAAATATGCCTCTAGTGAGCAAATTGGAAGCAATGAACATTTTGACCTAATGGTATTTATCTATGTAGAAATAATTTGTTTTTATTCAGTTTCACTATAGTTTGCCACTCTCGACCTGATGAGGTGTAAATATCAAATCTGTGGTGAAACTGCCTCTAAAATTGGTTGAGAGGCAGCAAAATTGCACTGTAAACATGAAAACTGGTAATAAATGCATAAACATGTCAAAACAAATTAAAAAAAGGGAAAAACTAACATTTCACTCTTAGTAAATTTGCTTGTGAAAAATAAGAAATGGAAGATTTAAAACAACTTGATAACCTCTTGTTTTACTTCCATAACAGCCAATAAATTCAGAAAACGGGCAGATCTTATTTTTTAATGAAACTACACGTCTGTCTATAACAAACTATGTTATAATCAACATACTCAATATTTAATACTGTGTTCATGTTATTATACATTTGCTATTACTCACCGAGCAGGAGTGGGTGATGTGCGGCCCATAAAGAGGTCTTTGGTCTGTTTGGTACAACAGATGGTCCTATTGCACTGATTTTCATTTCAAAAAATGATGTATTCAAGACCTAGGCCCTTATTCACCAATGTGTGAAGTGAGCCGCGATGTGTTCGCCTCACTTCACACATGGTGTTATGCGCATGCTGATGTCCTGCACGCGGACATCAGCATGTGCATTAAAGGGATTCCCCTCCCGGCGAGAACACTCGAGTCTCCTCTCCGGGAGGGGAATCCCTTTAATGCGCATGCTGATGTCTGCGTGCAGGACATCAGCATGCGCATTTCAGTTTTTCCGAAGTGAGGCGAACACTACGCGCCTCACTTCGGAGCTTGCTGAATAACCCCCCTAATTTTTCAAAAGTCATTATGGCTGCACAGAAACAGTTTCTGGTGTGTTAAAAAAAAATTTAGGAGAACATATTAACTAACAGATTTGAGCAGCTCAAGCTAAAAGCCATCCAAATGTGAGATCATGCTCACAAGGCTTTTGCTGGATCAAAAAGACCACATTCCCCTTCCCACGCTTCTGTTGTTGTACAGGCAATGCTAAAGAGTGTGCATTTAAATAGAAGCAGACATTGCCAAATGACTGCTCAAAGAAATGTTTTCATTAAAAGAACAATATCATTGCTTAATCTTTTCTTTTAAAACAATCGATAAATAGCACAAGGCCATTTTTATCTCCTAAAGATATATATTTTTAAAAAATAAAATTAAACATTTGAAAAGTCTCAGTTTGAATTGTTTTGCCTTTACAATGGATTCCTAGCTTAAAGAGATTTTGATACTTAGCAGAGCCCTGCACTGTTCATAGCGCTAATATAGCTTTGGAGAATATTCACTAAGGCTGTTATTTTTCATTTCCCTTTACTTTTTAGTTCCGCTAATTTGCTACACGCCAGTCCTTTGGAACAGTCCCTGTCATTATGAAGTCCCAAAATATTAAAAATAATGGTCTGTCTATGACTGTACTTAATTCCCTTAAGAACCTAGGATGTATATTATCTGGACCTGGTGATGTATCTATTTTAATCAAGTTATGACTGCAAAGTACTCCATCCTGGGTTAGATAGGCAACATTTAAGGGGGCATTCACTTTATCTCCCTTCATTTCACACTATGTGAACACAGTTGAGAAAAAATTGTTTAATAAATTTGCTTTCTCCTGATCTCTCTCTCCACCCACAATAACTCCCAAATTATTTTTTAAGGGGCCAACACTTTCTGTTTTAATCTTTTTATTATTTATATAATTCAAGAACATTTTTGAGTTATGTATTTTTTTTTATCTTAAAGGGGAACTATAGTGGCAAATCATACTTACCTAATTGATTTAGCAGCAGCACACGAAGTGTATTCATCATCAGATGAATAGATTTCTGCTCTGCACAATAAATTGCACAACTGTTCAGAACAGCAATCTATTCCTCTGATGATGAATACACTTCATGTGCTGCTGCAAAATCAATTAGGTAAGTATGATTTGCATCTATAGTTCCCTTTAAAATAAAAAAGAAATAAATACATAACCCAAAAATATACATCTCTGAAGTGATGTCACTAACACAGACCCGGACATGTGCAGAGCAGTGATGTATTCATCTGACAATCCCGAGCTGAGGTAAGTATGGTTTGCCTATATAGTTCCCCTTTAAAATGCTCTAAAAACAAAATCAGGGCACCAGCTGAGCTCTTCCGTGATCAACTCACAAAAACTGTAGCTATAACAGTGTTCTGCTTTCCCATTGCCATGGAAACTATGGGAAGGAAGGACCCATGCCAGTTTTATTCTGTGTTAGAATCACTTCATGAGAGAAAGTACACCTGTGCATCTTGGGCAAGCCATTGGGGACTTTTCTGTCTCCTACTAGTTCATCCTTGGTCTTAAGAGCTTTGCCACCTTATACTGTATGTCTACATGTTACAAAACACTGGTGCTGAATTTAGAAGGATAAGTCTTAGTGGGATCAACAGGAAAAAAATTCAGTGTATTACTAAACTTTGTGAATGTTGTTTGCTTATAGTAAGATTTCTGTGTTGATGCTGTTGTATTTTACAGTGAGATTTCTGTGTTAGTAAGCCCATATTAAATTTTGTCCACTGGCCAGAAAAGCAGCCCCTGGAGCATGCAGGTCCCCTGCTATAGTGTAAGGGGCTATTGAC
>WMED01013252.1:0-14494 GCA_019650415.1 Pipa parva | reverse complement strand
TGTTTCTGCAAAAGGAGAGAATGAGATTACACAGCCAATGTTTTAAAGTGGATTTCACTAGGGCAGACAACAGCAATTAGAACTGAGGCAGGTACCAAAGTTTTCTTTGCTGCTAGTTTTAGTTTGTTTTGTTTTTTTCAGTTTGGGCTGCAATATCTCTTGCAAGAGTGCATTGAACAAGTGTAATAAAATATAGGGGAATCCAACAGCATGGACAAACTAAAACTAGAGCTATTCACACATAACAACCAATCAGAAGTAGCCTTTCATTTTTCTAGCTCACCTTTACCAGTTTATGTTAAGTGCTGATTGGTATAAACAGATGCTCCTGTTGATGATTTCCTCTTATTTATCTACACTTGAGAATATACAGCTGATAATGCAAACCAGATGGGGGAACGTTTGTTCCCAGAAACAATGTGTAATATTAAGTACTTAATACTAAGTATAAAAAAAAGGTTATATCAGTTGAAATTTAGAATATGGGAGTGGTTTGCAGGGATAGTCTGGGATACCAGAGGATCTTCCATTTGGCTTATGAATTTTGAGTGCCAAAAAGCATCTTTTTTTAACATTTGTTGAAAGTACAGTGTGGTGGCTTAGTATGGACAGTGTGGTGGCTTAGTATGGACAGTGTGGTGGCTTAGTATGGACAGTGTGGTGGCTTAGTATGGACAGTGTGGTGGCTCTGTGGTTGGCACTACTGTCTTGTAGCACTGGGGTCTGGCTTCAGTTCCACCCTGGACTTTATCTGGATGGAGATTGTATGTTCTCCCCGCACCTGCATGGGTTTCCTCCCACAATCCAAAAAAAAAATATCTGTAAAGCGCTGCGTAATATATCAGCGCTATATAAATGAATAAAATACAATACAAATTTGTTGGTCCCTAACTACCTTTACTTAAACTAACACTTGGGCAATTGTCTCTTTGTTCTGAAAATTGTAAAAGCCAAAATGCCAGTTTCTTCCTCATCTCCTGCTGAGTATGAAGTCAGCTGGGTGCCTTCAGGGATGCAGCTGGGGTTTGCATTTAGGCGCAATAAATTATTTTCTCCTTTGTTATTTTGTCACAAAGAGCATCTATTACTTTCCTTATGCTGCATGCATTTTGTCAGACATTTTAGCTACAGTGTTGGTAACACCTGTATAAAAACTTAAGTTTATTCTTCAATATCACGTAATTAAATGCATCTGTTAAATAAATAAAAAGGTAGAACATTTTTAAAACATGTAACATTTCCTCTAATATATGCAACTCTTTTGCTGGATCTTGAAGCGGATTGATGCTTTTTTGCTGCACTTTTACATCAGTAATAATGTTCACCATCATTAATCTAGCTCCATTAACGGCAGACAGGTTTTTTTTTAAACCCTAAATGCAAAATAAAGTGGTTCTGTACAATTATATCCCCTCTGTCATTTAAATACCCAAAATGCATGTGTGTGCAGGTCTTTCCTTACATCTAATATCTTAATAAAATATAGAAAAGTCTATAACCAGTTCGAACTCTCTATTGTACTATTAAATTGAAACCCTTATTGTCTTTTTTTTTGCATCTTTTATTCTTTGTTTAGGTAGAGATCCATATAGACCATTTTTTTGCTTTGCTACCAGTCAATTGTTTTTTTTTTTTGTTTTTTTTTTTCAGGCTTGAAATGTTTATCCTTTGAAACATACAACTAAGACCCACTTGTATTTCTTTATCCAAGCATTTGTGCTCTGCTCACCCAGATTCAGTCTTGTTATTATTGTCATTATAAATCTTTTTTTTTTTTTTTAGCTGTTCCCTTCATACCTCCAGCTACACACAGTCATTTGCTGAGTATTTGTTCAAGCACCATCTTAGAATTTTCTTAACGGTCTTCTACTTTATTTATTCTGTGTGTTTTGTTGACATAAACTATGAGCAATGTACAGTACATAAAAATAGAAATATTATTTGCTATACAAATAATAATAATAGTATATTAATGCCATTTTGAGGAACAATTGATCATAAACTAGACAAAAGCTTTCCCCTACTTATGAGGAAATATAAGCCAATTGTTCAGGGGGTTGGCTTGAGGATTTGTTTTCTGAATCATAGGGGTTATTCACTAAGGTGCCAATTCGACTGTCAAATTTGCAAACATAGCAAAACCACAACAATTTTCCCATAATAAAGTCGCGACTGCAACAATACTTTTATTATAAGGATGCCACTGCGAAAGTAGCCGCCTATTGTGACTGTCTTTATCTGGAGAATTTGTACCTATACATAACAATTCAGACTTTAGTGAATAACCCCTCTATGTGTTTTCTTCAAATGTTTATCAAACTCCTTATTCCTCACTGATTTGTAATTTATTTAGAAGGAATTCATTGGCTATAAGGTGCATTAATATTTAACCAAATATAATTGGGGGCTGATGGCTTCTGACCTCAGCAGTCATCTGGATTGTGAAGCAAGGTAAAGTCTGCAGACTTCCTGTACTGGTTCATGAGATGATTCAACAGTTATTAATCACCAAAACTCACAGACTTTGCCGAACTAGCTAGCCATTTTCTATTGCAATTCTACAATGTCATATTATTCCTTCCACAGCAACCATCCTTATCATTTCTTAATATTGATAGTTCATAGAAATTTATTTTATTACAGAAATATTCAACATAATGCCAGCAACAATATCACACAATACACAGTAAGTTATTGTATTGGGAGAGCCCATGTTCTTTGGATGGAAGGATCTATAGCCATCCAGATAGCATTAAGTTTATGGAAGTCTAATAACTAATGATATGCTAACTACTGTTACTAATATTCTGATAAGAAAAATACAATTGCATTTTGTCCAGTTACCACTGGCACCCCAAGCGTTTATGTGAACTGGAGAGCATATATTAAAATGCATATAAACAAGATAAACTAATATATATATTAGTTTTAATTATGCTCACCCCTGGCTGAAAGCAGAAATGTGTTTTATTAGATCCTGTATGCGTTGTGCAGAATGCATGTGGAGGAAATCCCATTCGCAGGCAGACTTTCTCATTATAGGTTCTTGCTCTCATGCCTTAACTCCTCTCTCTTCCTAGCCAAACAATCCTATTACAGAACTCTCATAAACCAAAATAAATCAAATCCACATTGTCTGTTCTCCATTTTCAACACCCTTCTACATCCCTTGTCCTCAGGCTTGCAAACCCTCCCCCACATACACACGCACACACTCCCCACAAGATTTTATTGATGTCTTTAGAAATAAAATTGATAATATCCACAACCAGATTGTTATTCCTCCTAATGACACAGACATTATTCTATCTGCATCCCCATTTGAATTTCTGAATTATTTTTCTCATGCTACCCAGTCTGACATTTCTCAACTTCTCTCTTCCTCCTGTGTCACTACATGCCTGCCTGACCCCATGCTTTCTTCTTTAATTAAGTGCTGCAATTTTGTCTTTATGCCTGCCCTAATGCACCTATACAACTCTTCCCTGTCCTCTGAAACTTTTCCATCTTCATTTAAACAGGCCCGTATTAAACCCATTCTTAAAAAAGCTACACTGGAGTCAGCATGTCTTGCTAACTATCGTCCTGTCTCTCTCTTGCCTCTGGCTTCTAAACTTCTAGAATGCCTTGCCTGTTAACTATCTATATGCACACCATCTTCTGCACCCTCTGCAGTCTGGTTTTAGGCCAGGGCAGTCTACAGAGACCATTCTTTGTAAACTTGCTAATGATCTCCAGGTAGCCAAAGCTAAGGGTCACTTTTCTGCTCTAAATCTCCTAGACCTATCCTCTGTATTTGACACTGTTGATCACTGCCTTCTTATTCAAGTTCTTCATGCACTTGGTGTTCAAAATCAAGCTGCGTTTTGGCTGGCTTCCTATCTTTATGATCATTCATTTTTGTCTCCCATGCTAATGACTCCTCATCTCCTGTCCCAGTTAGGGTGAGGGTACCCCAAAGCTCTGTCATTGGCCCCCTCCTGTTCTCCCAGAACACTCTTTTCTTGAGTAATATCATCAATTCATTTGGTATTCAGTATCAATTGTATGCAGATGATACCCAAATTTACTTAGCTCCTGTGCCAACACCTGAAATACAGATTCAAATTTTTAGCTGTCTCCTGGATATCTTCTCTTGGATGGATAAGCGCCAGTTCAAATTAAATCTCACTAAAATGGAACTGATTATCTTTCCACCCAAACCCTGCTCCTAACTTTTCCATTCCAGTGTATGGTGCAATCATCAACCCCATATCCTCTGTACATTGTCTTGGGATGACTTTTGAGTGTGTTCTTTCCTTCTCTAGACACATTTCTACCACTGCTAAAACCTGATGATTTTTCCTTCACAACAATGCCAGGATCTGCCCTTTCTCTCTTGTGCCACTGCTAACATCCTCATGCATGCTCTTATCCTATCCTGCTTGGACTACTTCAATGTTCTTAGTATATCTGGCCTTCCAACTTTCCACTTCTCCCTGCTCCAGTCTATAAACATATCATTCATGTTCTCCTTTTGACATTTAAGGTACTTCACTCAGTTGCTCCTCCCTACATTTCCTCACTTGTATGCCCATACATTCCTCAACGTCAACTGCGCTCCTCCCAATGCAACCAGTTTTGCATGCCACGCACTCATACTGCCCTTTCTCATCTTAAACCCTTTTCTCTCTCTGCCCCTCACATCTGGAATTCTATACCCCTTTATCTTCATCAGGAACATTCCCTCTGCACCTTTAAAACCAAACTGAAGTCCTGCCTTTTGGAGCACTTGCACTGATATTTATCACTGATTTTTAAGTATTTAATTTATGTAATCCTTAATTAGTTATTTATGCTTAATATTTGTATTTATTTATACACAGTATATGTTTTAACAGATTGTTTCAGCTCTTATTACCCTTCTATCTGTATATGTAAGTCTTCCTCCCATTTAGATTGTAAGCTCTATGGGGCAGGGACCTCCAACTTTCAACCACAACCTGGCACTTACAGTAAAGTATCCTTGTGATATTATACTGGTATTGTGTAATTTACTTTTTTCCATGTCTGTATTTAATTTGTATTGCTGAATTGTACAGCGCTCTATACATTTGTGGCGCTTTATAAATAAAATTATACATATATATATGCATCTAGCAATAATCAGCTACAGTGTATAAATTAATGTAATCTTTAGGTGGATTATAAGTATACTTTTTAGACTGTGTTACATAGTAATAGAAAATGTATATTAGGCTTTATTACATGGACATGAATAACAAAAATAAGCAAATGCATTATACAAGTGCTCCTAAAGCTTTTATATAAGAAATGAAACAAACACTGTTCCCGAATGTGAAAAAAGATCTGGACACAATTTAGTTTCAATTTATTACAATAAGTCACTAATGAGTATGTGAAAACTGCTGGTATAAATATCATCAGTACTGAAGAAAAGACCTAAGTAGTGTGGAAAGCTTGCATTTACCATCTATTTTGTTAGCCAATAAAAGGTATCACCTATACTCTCTTGTCTCTGCTTATATCTATGGCTAACATGGTGCTAATGGTGTAATGGTCTGTCTATGACTGAACTTATTTCCATTAAGACCTTAGGGATGTACTGTATATATGGCTGCAATAATTTTAAACATCTGCTATTTCAGTAGCTAAATACCTGAACTTTGGGTTTCCCAGAATTTTTCCTCTTGTCTCTGTCATATTTACTGTGCCTGACTCTGGTACCTCATGTTGTTGTAGTGCTTCGCTCTTTTGTTCTGCTCTGCATTTGACTTTATGTCGTTGCCTCTTAATTCTATTTCAGTCCTCTTGTTCCTCAGTGTCTCTGTGCTTGCAGCATCTTCTGTTTATAATTCTGCTATTGTAAGCTTCTCTCTTCTTGTTTCAAGTTGCATTTTAGCAGTCCCTGCATCACAGGATCATGTTACAGTTTAAAAGTTACGCACTCAGCCATTACAGTGCAGCTTTAAGGTGTACTACAGCAAAGCTACCACAAGTGGGTAGTTGACTGTCCCCTTGCAGGTTTTAATGGTGAAGATGAGGAGGTTCTTAGACACTACTATTAGTTAGTGAAAACCCCATTATGGTAGACAAATCAGTTCCTCTACAGTCTTTTAGTAAGATCAGACCATCTGCTATAACAGCAAGCTCAGGCTCTTAGGAGAAACAGTATTCTCATTTCCTTATCCATAACAGCTACACTTTTATTAAATTCATATTAAAAACAGTAGGTATAGGCCATCCAAAAGAAACAGAAAACTATTCTTACTGCATTCTCTGCAATAGGCTGTGGATAGATGTAATTTAAAGTAAGTGGTATCATATCTTACGTATGCATCCCTGAATGCAGATCCTCAGATCTGTTGGTGATAATTGCGGATGCGGAAGATTTGGACGAAGCTCCCTAAGGGAGATATTTATAAAAAAGAACAAAAGTTTTTCGACCTGTTAAAGCTGGTGAAATATCAGCAATATATCATTAGTAGACACGATTTCCTATGGAATACTTCTGGTCATTTTGCCACAGTTAGATGAGTTAATGTATTGAAAAAGACTAGTATTGGCATGAAGGGGAACTACAACAATATGATGTACTGTATATCAGTATTGTAAAATATATTTTTCTGTCATGAAATATGGCAGTACTGTTGCATTTTAGCTCTGTTAACCTTTTATCATGTTTAATTACACAAGTGATTACCGTTAGAAAGGATTGGGATAGTCCATTTGCCATGTATGTGGTGATCCGGCATAGCTCTTTTCTTTAAAGATAACAGACATAGCCGTATGAGTAATATAGCATACAGTGCAATACTCTGATAGTCCACTACAGTGAGAACAACTATTCCTATAATTAAATGTAGTTGCATTTTCCCTAGATTTCATGTATCACTTTATACTAATTTCAGATACAACGTAAAGTTAGTTATGTCATAACTATGTCATAAAATATGTCATATGTCATAGTTTCTTGATAATGTTCTCAAGTTTAGTATGAATTGTTGCTGATTTATATAAACCTCTGTAGCTTTGCATCTGTTTTTTATACTCTAAAATAAGACTTTGTTTTAACAAGTTGATTTCTACAAAATTTACAAATGTAACCCTTAATTTAAGTTTGCAAATTGTTTTCCAATATCATTGAGTAATATGAATTTGCAATACACATCATAGAATGGTTTTTAATCCCATTTCAATAACATATATCTAGCTTTAAGTGCAACACTGCAGTAAAATAAAATCTATAAAACTTTAATCACCTTTTTTAAGTAGTCCAGTTTAATGGATTTAAAGGATAAACATCTTTGTCAATGGTCAGTAATTTACAGATTATTCAGATTAATTTGTGGAACATTTAACACAGATTATCGGTGGACACATGAATTCAAAAATAATGAAACTAGTAAAATTGAGATAATTCAGTGAACCTTGATCTCAAAGCCCTTATATAATATACATAAAGGGTATCATTATTATTTCCAGAGAAATAAGTACTATGTAGAAAGAGGAGGCTGGTACAAGGCTTATGGTACTGAAAGGTCCAAAATTTTCAGCTGTTGTAAATAGCTAATTTTCTACAGTCTTATAGTAAAGAGTGACCGGTGCAGATTTTACACTGGTGCCCATATCATTTTATACATACCGTATATACTCGTGTATAAGTTGAGAAATTTTAGTAAAAAAAATCATTTAAAAGAGTACAGGCGACTTACACACAAGTGAGGTTTGTTTTGAAAGCAAAAAAAAAAAAAGAAACAATCAACAGAGCTGGCTAGAGAAAGCTGCTTGGAGCCGAAACACAAACACAAACAGCACAGCAGGAGAGGAACTGACCGGAATCTGTAAAAAATTGTAATTACAGCACACACACAAGAGTGCTGAATAAACTCACCGGAGGGGTGAGGTTGGCCAACCCTGTCAACAGCATCCACCCACTGCTGCAGACTCTCACACCAACAAAGGGCCTGGGGCCAGAACGGAACACACAGAAGCACATGCAGTCAGAGACTCTTTAAAGGAGAACACACACTAAACTGTAGCCGACAAAAATAAATAAAATCTTATTGCTATCTTGTATTTTTACAACAATTCTTTAATATGTTATGGTAACAAAAACCCCAAGTTTTACTCTTGACTTATCCATGGGTCATAGCAAATTTCATAATTGTTGGGCCAAAAACTGTCCTCAACTTATACACAAGATCGACTTATACACAAGAATATACGGTAATACTGATTATTATTATTATTATTAATGGCAGGAATGTGTTTGCTTTCTCTGAGACTACACCTGATATTTAATAATTTTCATTATTACTATACCATACTAGGGAACATTGTTTGCTGCAATGTATTATAAAGACATAAAATCTGTTGAAGAGCACCTTTTACATTAAATCATGGTAAGCTCTATGACATTGTTCTAGTCAATGAGAAAATAACAGTCTGTGTTCAAAAGCAAGGAAATATAATAATACATGGAAATCAACATGAAGCACACTACCAGCGTCCTCTTTGATCACGCTATCTGCACAAGCACATTTCTCCAGAGTTAAAGAATGATTATAGAGATATAAGAATTAGGAAAGAAAAAGATAGTTTGTAATTATGTTTTCTAACATGTCACTTCGTGTTTCTAAGTATATATTAAAAATTATTATTCACTTTCCCAGCTGGGTATTTATTCCTCGACAGGTAAATGAAATAGGGCCTATTAACACATTTTGATTGGATACTAAGAAAACTACCCTTTGCTTTTTCAATCCAAGATTCTGACCTTCAGACCTATTGTAGGGTAGCAGAGAACACACTTAAAGAGTTTATTTTGTATTCAATGAACAGGTTATAAGAGGAAACATTTTTAGCTCTTTCACTATTGTACTTCTTTGCAGCCTATTGTCATTTTTTATTGTTCAAGAAGCTTTGCTTTACTTTAAAACATCTGCCTTTAGAAAGTGGCGTGGAAGCTCAGCAGTGCTATTTTCTAAAGGCAGCAGCTCACAAACAACATTACAATCTCTTTCATTGTGTACCTCAGTCCTGAAGAAAATAGGCAAGTGGATCACACATAGGATTGCTTTTGGAAAGAGTGCAAAAAGGGACATTTGAATGACACTAAACAACTGAGCAAACCCAGCTGGTTGTAAAATTAGGGGTCAAATAAATGAAGCAGCCCTCAAGTACGTCTGTGCTAATAAAATGAAGAGATCCTAAAGAGAAAAAAATTCAGACAAAATCTCCAACAAGGACAATAGGGGAAAATAAACCGTTTGCCCAAAATAAAAAGGTTAAAAACGGCAGGTGCACGCTAGCTTTTTTCCTCCCTTTACCGAAGCTGTAGTATATCTTGATTTGCTTGGTCTGGTGCTATAAAGCAATCTCAGTTTTCTCTGCTGACCTTGTATGGCACAGTACCAATAACAAATAAAGTAATTACAGAAAGGAAGAAATGCGCTGGTATATGCTTTTTACTTTTAGTACATTTTTAATGTGCAAAACTACATTTTATTTTTCTTTTTGTCCTAAAAAACTGATAAGACAATATGTTGCTGAACTTTCAGAATCTCATTATGGGCGTACCTTGGCCAAAAAAAGCCCCTCAATTTTCAAAATCAAATTCAAAATCTTGGAGTAGTAGCACTTGTTTTCATGATTTTTTAATCACTTCTTGTTATGCTTTAGTACTCTAATTATTGGCACTTATAGGATAATGACTTAGCACATGTGTATGTGAATTTCCCTGCCATCTAGATTGTAAGCACTATGGGCTAGGGACCTCGGTCCTCTTGTCTGTCATTGCCTGGCTCTTAAACAGTTAACAATAATAAAGTACTGTTACACACTCACAACTGAGTGACGTCAATAACAGATACACCCTTAAAGCACACAATATAATAATCCAAGTAATGGGGTAAAGATTAGAACAAAAATGACACCAGAATCTAGTGAGCTGCAGTACCGGTTCTTCCTGGTACTAAACTGTACCTCATCACGAAGATTAGTATAGTGAATGTTGTAAGAGCATACTTTTGTTGAGTACATTAACACTAACGTTAATGACTTCATGTTTGTAGCTACACTGACTTTGCTATTACTATAACGCCTCTCCCATCTCTGTTTTATAACTGTATTGTTAAATTGTTCAGTGTAACCTAATTGTGCTGTAAAAAAAAAATATATATACTGTACATGCATATATATATATGGAAATAATGTTGCCAGCATGTGCACCCAGTTAAGAAGATTGGGCATCAGGAGTTCTAAACCAAACTGTATGTATGTGCCTTGTATTTTTAAAGAAACATCATACAATAAGAATAAATACAACAGTTCTCTCTCTTTGTAACTTTACAGAAAAAGATCAACAATGTAATTTATTGCAACTGCAAACTCACCACTGTGTGCATGACCTGACAGTAGTGCTGTATCACATGACACAAACAAGTGTATTTGCCTTCCTGGGTTGATGGGATTTCTACTCTCCATCCTTTGAGGACTTATGTTATCTTAATCCTTGTTTGTGAGTTGGGCAACTACTTTAAACTTCATACTATCCTCAGCTGAGACTCCACCACAGGTTCTTTCATTGGGGATCACAAGAATGCACACTCTGTCGCTATCTATAAGTGAGAATCATGACACCCAATTGCCTAGTAACTTTCCTTGCAGATACTTCTTGTTGAGAGTTGTAGTTGCCATGCTGCCCTGGTAATAACTGGAATGTGGATACTGTAACCTTTTATGGGAACTCTGATACAAGCATTTACTATAAAATTAGTGACTTTTGAGTGGTCAGGATAATCTTTGTCTTTTTAGGAACTCTAGCAGATAGTTACTACTCAATAGCTACATAGAAATATTCTTTATTATCCACTGGGGAGTACAAATCCTGGTATGAAATATTTCATTAGCTCTAGCCTTGACTTCACTTTTACCTCAATCTGCAGTTGTAAAATTGTAATAAAAATAATATCTACTTTTGAACAAAGATACCTGACCTTTTAGCTTGTGTTCAGCAATGAAATAACTCAAGAATACTGCTCTGATATTTTAAACACACAGGCCAAAGTCCAAGGTGAGCTTGTAGCAGATATGTATTGAGTAATTGTTTGTTTTTCATGCTGTTATACAGCTCTACAAAAAACAATAATAGTAATGAAGGCATGCCCACAAAGCCCTTGAGGACAATATTCTAGATTTGCAATTTGCCCTGTCCTCTAATGTTTGAAGATTGTCCCAGGACGATTTTCTGTTAAATGAATATTTCTAGTGTTTTCCTTTGTATTAACTTTAGGGAAAGAAAGTATATTCATTGCAGTGGGTCATTTTGTAGAGTATGTGTTGGTAATGCAGGTTTTGCAAATGCATTATTAGAATATCTTCTAGTGTACAATTAAAGAAGATGAATATATTTTAATATATGAGAGAACTGGAAGATTACATTAAAGCAGCTTAATGACAATAGAAAGTAATACAGCTACTTAAAGAAAGTTCATCTTTATGAAATTAGCAAATAACATAGTTACAAAAAAAAATATGTAACTGAATGTAATATAAAAAATATTATAAAAACAACATATGTGTTACCTATAAACTTGACTTCTATTTAACAAAGCTAATAAAGCAAGATTTTGGAGTATTTGCAAGATCTGGAGGATGACAAAAGACTTGGGAATCTATGAATATGTCAAAGATACTAGCAACAAATGCATTTCAGTAGGTCAAAGTATATCTGTGTTGGAGTCTGTTACAAAAGCAGTAGTGAATGAAGTTGGGAATAATGCTTCAAACAGGCAGAAAATCTCCGGCACTCCGAAATAGGTAAAATCAATTAAGTTTATTAGTCATCCATTAAAACAAAAAATAAAAGCAAAGGCCGCACCTACGCATTTCTCGCTTATAGCGCTTATTCATGGTGTGTTACATGTTCCAATGCACACGTATAAATAGTAGAAACAATCAAACAATGATTGGCTACCTGGTAGTCCCATACTCACTCTGTATGATGAAGCACTGATACCGGCCCTGTACTTCCTCTTTAAAGCTGTGCTGATATACCAATGGCACCAGGATGTAAACAAACAGTTAGAGATGCTAGTAATTAAATAGTGTGTTAAAATATAGTATAGTATAATAATATGAGGCTGGCTCGAGATTTTCTGCCTGTTCGAAGCATTGTTCCTGTTTTCTACTCCTTGTGCACCCGATCTACTACTACTACTTGGAGAATGGGGATTGAGCGGGCTTTGGATATGTTTGTTTGTGAATGAAGTTAGTTGAGAGTTTGGGTATACTGGTGGTAAAAGGGGCAATTAACAACTAAATATTTCAATTGGTGCTGTACTTTCATTTAACAAAGCTAACTGGTGCTGTAAGCCATAGCAACCAAACTGATGAGGAGAATCTTCTGTTGTGAGCAGAGCCTAAAATAAAATCATCATTTATGAATTAAAAACTCACACTTATTGGACATAGAGTGACAAGCTGTTTAGTTTTGGCACAGCACAAAAGTCATGTGGGCATCCTCTGAGGTTTAATGGATGTAAAACTGTGTAATAATTGTCCACAGTAATTGGTTCTAACAACATTAGTGGAGTTAGTGGAATCAGTGGAGTGCTTCTAAAAACATTTTGGATGGTACTTAAAGAACAAAATATAACAAGTATTTTAATCAATAAGAATGCTTAATAGAATGTTGACCCATGCTGATCACAGCTAGAGGTCGGAAAGGAATTTTCTTTTCACTGAGAAATTGGTGCAGGGGGAGAGGGATTAAGATGTAGAATATGTGCTGAACGCTAGGCAAATAATGCAGAAAAGCAGTGAGAAAGCTAACCACATACTTGAGTAAATGTCAGTGGTAGGACCCCCTCTTGAATATTGTAGTAAAAGGTCTTAATTATAAATTATATAAATCTTTAAGCCCCCAAGATTTACAGTTTAGAAGAAAATAATAGAGATACTGTAGGTGATATGACATAAAATGTAAAAATTTAATATATCAAAAGAATTGAGAGATCTCAAGAGAAGCATTTTCCAAAATTGTAATTTTACTTCACGTAGAGGGCATAATCAAGATGGTTAAAGGAAAACTGAAAAGTAACATAAGGAAGCATCTTTTAACAGAGAGGGGCATTAACACATGAAATAGCTTTCCATTGAGGGTGGTGGGGGACAAATACAGGGAAATCATTTTTACATGAACGTAAGAGATGCAAGGATATTTAGAAAATGGTCATTTTATTGGGCAAACAAGAGGTTTATTTCTATGTGATTTGGGGTTCTTTGACAGCCAGGCTGACTTCTCCATTTTTTACAGTCTCTATAGTAGAAATGGACTGCACCAAACTGGTGAATGAACAGTTGGTGAGGACAGAATTGTTACAGGATTTGAGAACATGTTTAACAAAATTAAGGGCAATGGGTGAAAATGGAAAAATAAGGTAGAGAAGAGATGTAAGACATAGAAAGCTAACATAGGAATATAGGGGATGGGACTAGCCCAGAGAATAAGAAAGGCTGTTTTCCTTATGTAGATCATTCAATTTATAATACAATTATTTTGAAGCATTAGACAAGCAACATAATGTTAATGTAACTGCTAAAATATAGTTAAGGTGAACTAAAATTATTACTGATGTCTATAACTTACTGAGAAAGGATTAGGTAAATAGAAAGCAAGCAAATGTATATATTTACATTGAACATAATATAATGTCTAGTATAATGGATGATGCAATTATTTGAATCAATGATAAGGATAAAATTTCATGTCTTTAAATGTATACAGGAGGTGAAAAGTAAGAGAAGCTAATGTTATGAGTTGTCTACAAATCACATGCAATGAAGAAGAAAGGGACTGAGATCCTTGTACAGATAGAAAATACTGTAAAAGTGAGCAGTGAACAGCAATATCATAGCAAAAACGCTGTGCGCTCCATTCACTAGGGATTAAAAAGAGACAATGTCACAAACAATTTCAATAACAAACATATTTGTGTAATATTTCATGATATGGAGCTACTAAGGCAGTAACCGAGTAAGTTGGTAAGTTCCAGGGGACCTGGATTGCCAGGAAACAAAACACTTGGATTACAGAACTTGTATATATACGTAGGCACTGGGGGAGTGGGTGTTAAAAGGCCACTTTTCATCAGCTGACTGGAGCAATACATACTTACATATTACTGTATCCCTTTAAGTACTATTTGCTGTGGTTTGGATGTCTATACTACCTTCAATGCCTCGTTGTTCAGAGTTTCATAAACAAACCAATGTAGTGTATACATTTTGTAAGGGTAAAATATGAAATATGTCGCATCAGTCATTATTTTGCCTTTTAAGAATTATAGGTATAGGTAGTGCCGGCTCTGCCATTAGGCAGAGTAGGAAAATGCTAGGGGTGCTGCGTGCCCAGGGGGGCTCCCCTAGCATTTTTTTTCTACAGTTACACCTGCCCGCACGGAGGTTTGTGTGCAGGGGCGCCGGGGGA
>WMED01013251.1:0-14495 GCA_019650415.1 Pipa parva | reverse complement strand
TTATTTATTTTTTTTTAATATCACACACCCCTAATATGGATAATATATTGGTGTGCAGAGCCCTGGCAAACCCATTTTATAAAAGATGGCTCCAGTTAGCAATGGAGACAACACAAAGCAATAAAATCAAGCAAAACAAATCAATACTTTAAAGATTTGACTTTCACATGAACTGCATAAGAATAACGGTTAGAACAATCTCCACAGAAATTTTCTTTTTTAGGGTTAGTGGGCCTTTAGGGTGGGATTACTTTTCTGTAATAATGATTTATGAACAATTTTACAAAACCTAAATACCAAGATTATTTATTTTATTGCAACTGCTCTAGAACCAGCTCACCACTCACCAAAACTAAAGAACAAAAAGATACTATAAGAATGTATGTATAATTTGTACAAACACAAGCTGTATTTTCAAACATGCTAAGAATTTCCTAAAAACATGGGATACTTTCCTTCACTAAATCTCTATCTAAAGGTCATGAGACTGAGCAGGTGGGTTTTTGTATATACAACTAATAAAGATGCCTGCAGTCAGGAAAATAAGTTGCTGTGTTTAATCACTCAACAGCCACCGGGAGTGATTTTATTTCAAAAACTCTAGGTTTATATCATTGTGGTGAAATTTGTCATTACCTTTAAAAAAAAGCGCGTCATTACAAAATCACTATCGCACTGCTGCCTTGCAGCTCTGGGTTCTGGGTTCAATTCCACCCTGGACTTTATCTATATGGAGTTTGTATGTTCTCTCGGCACTTGCGTGGGTTTCCTCTGGGCAATACAGTTTCCACCCACAATCCAAAAACATACATCTGTGTGTATGACTGAATAAGGAAACTAGGTTGTAAGTTCCATGGGGCAGGGACCAAAGTGAATGAAGAATCTCAGTAAAGCGCTACGTGTAATATAGTAGCGCTATATAAATGAATAAATCCATAAACACTGGCATATTTTCAGCTTGCGTTTTACAAAAAATAATAGCACTTACGCATCACATTTCGCTCATGTGTGACCGCTATTGTTCATTTTCTATTGCTACTACTCCTGTCGCACTGTTTGCTTTGCATTCTATACGCTCAAAAACATGCGACATGAAGCATCCCAGTGCATATTCCTCCCTATTAAATGCTAGTGTGACACTGCATGGCCAACAGTCATTACCTTCAATGTTTTTTCACAACCGTATTTTCGGCATTTTTTTCGCAATGTGCTTTTTTTTTTTCTTTTTTTAAATAAAACAATGCTCACAATACGCCAATTTGAACCGGTCCTGAACACAAAAAAAAAGGAAAAAAAATTCTTGCTAACAGGGGTCTTAAGACTCCCTCCAGGCAATGCGATATTCAGACCACTAAGCTAATACCGAGCTTATTCTAACAGTATGCAGCTACCTGTACCTGCTGAAGAACTAAAATGAAATTATATATATCAAAAGGATAGGAAACGAGTATATCATCAAAAGGAAGTCATTTTGCATGTGCCTTAAAACAATGAATACTGTTTAGTAAAAAGTGAATTAGTATGAGGTAGAGAATTACTTACTGGAATTGTTGTAGAAAAGTTGGTACTTGCATAATGCTAGTGAACAATCTCAATCTCACCATTCACTTACTAGAAGCACTAGCAGCAGTTGTTTCCACATTTTAATGTGCCAGTGGAACCCAGGGTAAGTGAATGCATGCTGCTGACTGAAGTGATTATTTGCCTGCTTTTAGCAACACAGCAGTCTCTCTTACCAATGGACTGTAATACAAGCAGTGGCAGTCCTGGCCCTATTGGCGCCCTGGGCCTCCCCATCCCCATCCCCCCCACCACCCCCACCAGCGTTCCAGCGACGCACCTCCTCTGATGAGGTAGGTTGAATCCTTAGATGTTCGGGTCTTGCCAGCAGCTGCCGAATACAGCCGACATGACCCGAAGCAGCCAAGGAGCGCCGTTGCAATCAACCTACCTCATCAGAGGAGGTGCGTTACTGGAACACTGTTGGAGGTGAGTGGGGGATGTGGGGCAAAGGAGGGAGGTCAAGCTTAGCAATGGGCGATTGCACCCTGGGCCGTCACCCACATCGCCCATCGGTAGAACCGGCCCTGAATACAAGATATAGCCCCATAGAGTAGCATGGCAAGTTTATCAGTGCAAAAAAAGACCTGTGCTGAAAATGGTACGTTTATGTATGTATAATTTTATTTATGAAGTGCCACAAGTTTACACAGTGCAGTACAATTCAGCAATACAAATATAAGACTTTTAGACATGGGAAGAGTGCATTACACAATACAAGTGACTAACTTACAAGAATAAATTCACTTTAAGTGTCAGGTTGTGATTGACACAAGAGGATGAAAGCCCTTGCCCTGTAGAGCTTACAATCTAAGTTTATATGTCATTGTTTATTAAAAGTACGTGTGCGATATCAAAAAAGTATAGTGAGGTTTATAGATGTGGATGAAATGAAATAAGAATATTAAAAAAGTAAGATTAAGGGACACTAATATTTTTATTAATCTTAGAAGTGCATTGCTGCAAGTTACCCTGTGTTTTCTACCATTAAGCATTTGGGGAGTAAAAGTGCAGAGTTACAATCTATTTTGTCACCCTTACTTACTATGGTAAGGCCCAGCCTTCTGGCAAAAAGTTGGAAGTCCCTTCCTGTGCCTTATTAGTGACTTACTCCCGTTGAGCCCTAATGGCTGCACTTAACAGTATTTTTCTTTAATGCAGACAACATATCTCTAGGAAATTAAATATGCAACCAATTTTAATTCTCTCAAATAGGAGTGTCTGCCTTCAGATAAACTACTGCAACATATGGAGAAACAAAGGAGAACATCCCCAAACCAAAAGGTTTTATATGACTTGTGACATGTGAACATCTGCCTTTCCTAGGTCGTTTCATACTTATCTTATTATGTTAAGTTGAGATTGTTTTCCTTGCAGTTTTAATAATCAGCAGCAATCACCGCTTCAGGCTGGGTCTCATAATTCCAGTCTATCTATTTACAGATTCATGTACACGTAAAATGTGTTTATCCCTGACTGTGAATAGGAAGAGTACCAGAAAACAGTTAAACGAGAGTGAATTATAAAAGTAGTAAGCACTACTTCTTCATTTTCATACAGTTTCCAGGTATGTTGAATTGCTACAGTTTAGTAAAAGTTGAAAGTATGATAGCATGATAGTGAGCCAACCAAATAACTGCTCACAGTAAAAAAATGGCAGTTAGAAAATACAACATTGCAGCACAAATTCATTTCAATATAATTTCTAATATGCAAGGGTTGTAGTACATCTCATTAAAAAATTAATAGAAAATTAGCTAGTTATCTAATGGTTTTTAAAGTGCACCTGTCACCTTAAAACTCTAGTACTAATTTAGGTTGTACTAATGAAATAAATGTTTTGTAAATATATATATTTAAAAAATGTGCCTTTATACAGCATTTCTCTGTCATCTTCCCTGCCAGCCAGCCTTTTCTTTCCTGAGTGTCGGGTGGGGGGCTAAATAATGATTGACATTATAGCTCCTCCAATCAGATTCCTGCTAGATCATAATTTAAGGGATCTGATTGGATGAGCTATAATGTCACTGACCATCACCCGACCCAGGAAAGAAAAGTTGGGCTGACAGGGAAGATAGCAGAGAGAAATGCAGTATAAAGGTACATTTTTTAAATACATATACTGTATATGTACAAAAATATTTATTTCATTAGTAGAACCTAAATTAGTAATAGAGTTTTGAGGTGACAGGTGCACTTTAAGGAGGTTACTCACTAAAGTCCGAATTGTTGAGTATAGGTACAAATTCGCCAGATAAAGCGGGATCACGTGACCACGCGTACCTCTAGGCTCGGGAGCTCAAAGCGTCTCCCAAGCCAGTTATGCTGAGAGCTTCCCGAGTTAGTTACAGGGTAAGCTGTCAGCATAACTGGCTGGGCAGACTCAAAGCACATATGCTTTGAGGCTGCCCAGTAAAAAAAAAAAAAAAGTGGGGGGGGATGCACAGTGGTGGAGGGACGCGCAGGAGATGCAGAGTGGGGGGATGCACAGTGTGGAGGGATGGTGCACAGTGTGGAGGGATGGTGCACAGTGTAGTGGATGATGCTGTGTAACCTGATAATGCTAGTGCACATGCACATAAGATTTGGAGACAGGGGAGGAGAGCCTGCTTGTTAGGGGGCGTTTCTGTAGTGTTTGAATGGCAGTTCAAAATGAAGATGGCAGCTTCTATGTTTTCTAATCAGGTTGAGATTGAAGTAAGTGTATTTTCAATATGCAAATGTTTTTTTGGTTCCTAATTACTTGATTTACATTATACAGTCACATACTTTAATAAAATATGTAATAATCCTGAGCTGACGGGTGCACTTTAAGGTTTAGTGGTCCTTTATTAATCTCAGTCTGCTGGGATGTCCATACATTTCAGAACAGACTACCTAAAACCAACCCAAAATTATTTGTAGTCTCCCCCAGCCTGCTCTACATACTTTTTATTTTCGACATTATTAATTATGGCAAGGCCCCACTAATGCCTTATGCCACACAAATTTTTTTCACTTGCGACAAAATACATAAAACATGGGAGCTCCAGAGACTGTTTACACAGCAAAACACTAGGGGAATTCATTAACAGGAGCAATCATTTACAGAGGTCTGGTAACCCACAGCAACCAAACAGCATTCTCCGGAATAAGGAAGAAAGAATAAAAACACAACTGCTGCTATAGGTCTCTAGACCACTGTCCCTGTGGGGCCTTGCTGTAAATAAAATCTGCCTATACATATTACACACTCTGAGTTAAGGGGACCAACTCCCAGCATTCTCTGCTACTCTAGTAATTAACAGGGGAAAGCTAGAAGTAGCAATTCTACAACAGCTGGTGTGCCAAATGTCCAATTAGACATCGCACAATTGTACAGAACACAGAATCCTGCTTATTGTTTGTGGCATTTTTACAGCTGTCTTGCAGGGAATTTTCCTGACGATATGCTATATATGCAGCAGAGATAAACTACATGTTCCAGTTTCTCCAGAATATTCTGCTAATTTTGGTGGGGGGTAGCAACCACAGAGTTTCTGAATGAAACCTGATTTTTAAATTAGAATATAAGGGTCAGGGGTATAAATCCAGGGGATGCAGTGATAGCAATCAGGGAGAGGGCCCAGAAATATATGGGCAGAAAAAAAATTATCTTAAATCAAAGAACAAAGAAAGACTGCAGTATTACATGTCCAGCTAACAATCCATCATGCATGGATAATAAAAGGATATTGCTATGCAAAGCAAGTGGGATTAGGAAAATAATGATAACTGGGAACGTGGATGTTTGGACAGGGGCCCAGTCTCAAATTTTGCACTGGGGCCCGCTTGATTCTAGATACACCACTATGTTACAGGAAGACATCCTTGTCTATGTGAACTGCACATGACTGAGCCTGGAAAGTCACATGGTCTCTCAGGAAATGATGTCATTTATCTGCAGTTAACAACTCATCAAACATACCAGGGAACTTTTGGGGGCCTCATACCACAGAATTCCACTCCTTACCATGTGAAAGTGGCAATGGCGGGGTTTGATGACATGAATTGCATCATCCAGGGGAAAGGACAATTAAGATTAGAAACCAATTCATTGGTTTAGGGCAGTGGTTCTCAACCTGGGGGTTGCGAGGTCGTCTCACTGGGGTCGAGAACCGCGCCGACTCCTGGAAGCACCCGCAGGAACCCTTATAAGAAGGGTTCCTGCGGGTGACTTCGGCAGTAAACGTCATCACGTGATGCGCGCCGTGATGATGTTTCGGCCGACCGTCACCACGTGACGCGCGTACATGATGACGTTCGGCCGAAACGTCATCACGCCGCGCGGAACAGTGACGTCAGAGGGGGGTCGCGGTCTCAACAAGGTTGAGAACCGCTGGTTTAGGGTATAAATTGGGTGGAATTTTAACAGTAGGGGTTGGAGTTTTGAGGGATTGGGGCAGGGAGGGATGGGACTACCTCATTTTACAACAGAGCCAGAGTACTTGAGGGTTTTCCCTGGAGACCCAGTATTTACTTTGCAAACTCAGCAAGCTCCCGGGTCTAATCATAAGATACACTTACAAAAGTTTCTTTCCTATCACAAGCAGGAAAACACTGTGGGTGTCAATGACTTCAATAAATTGTTATTTAGTTTAGAAAGCAAGTGCTGAGTCTACACCTTACTATAATTCTACTAATCTCTGCACTAAAACCTCCCTCTAAAAACAAATTGAAGCCGTATTTCAAGAGTAACAAAAGTCTCCTAATAAATCCCATTTTTTCGTTTAGCCTACATTCCAGAAACACAATGAACCCACAATCTTTCCCTTCCAAGTTAACTACTTAATTATCTCTGCTTCTTATACAGGTATTATTTTTCAAGTACAAGGCAGCCATTGTAGCAATTTAGTTCCAACCCCTTAAGAGAAAACTACTGCCTGGGGCAAATTCTTCTTACAGAGCATGTGTGAAAACCAGCACTGTGTGTACTGACTTGGCAGTTAGAATGACAGGAGGAATAAAGAATAAATGCCCTTGTGCATCCTTCCTAGTTGTGGAAGTATAGTATAGCGGTTAAGGTTTTGCATGTGGAAGATTGTTGGTTCAAATCCCAATTTTTATTTATTTTTCATCAACAAATAAGGTGGAACTTCTATTTTGTGAACACAGTGAAGTGATAAAGGATTTAAAAAGCTAATAAAACTAATGAAAATATGGATTTGAACCAAAATTCTTCCATATAAAAAAAACATATCACTTAAAGTGCACCTGTCCTCTCAAAACTAATTTAGGTTGTACTAATGAAATAAAAGTTTTTGTAAACATATATTTAAAAAAATGTACCTTTATACAGCGTTTCTCTCTGTCAGCCTGCCTTTTCTTTCCAGAGTATCGGATGGGCATGGTTAAATGATTGCCATTATAGCTCCTCCAATCAGATACCTGCTAGATCGTAATTTAAGGGATCTGATTTGAGGAGCTATAATGTCAATCATTATTTAGCTCTGCCTACCAAAAACTTCGGAAAGAAAAGTCATGCTGACAGGGAAGATGACAGAGAAACACTGTATAAAAGGTGCATTTTTTAAAATACATATATATTTACAAAAACATTTATTTTATTAGTAGAACCTAAATTAGTATTTGAGATTTGAGGTGACAGGTGCACTTTAACCCCTTCAACAAGGGAAAAAGTAATTGCAAAAATAGTTATTTTTACAAGCTTCTCCTAAAGCAGCAAGAGTTTGTCTTTAATGGACCATGTGACAACCCCCAACCAATCAAACAATATGTTTGATGACATGTTAAGGTTCATTAGCATATTTATAAGGATCCAACATTTCAATTGTGAGAGACTACCACTAGCAGTTTTATAAGACAGCGCAAAAGCCCAAAGCATTTTAACCACTGTAAAATCACAAAACAACACCCGAGAGAATGTTCTCTAGGTATCCTCTATATAATCCAATCTGTAGAGTTATAAAAGAACCAAATAAACAATTTTTTAAAAAAGGCTGAATTGATTAGAAGTCAGAGGCGTGTGATTAACTGCAGACAAATATACTGATTTTTTTATTTTTTTTTTAATGAACATCTTTATACTCTGCCTACCTCTCAGATAACACACATAAAAATTCCAGACAAGTCTTCCAACAGGAGTCAATGCTGGCTCCAGATTCACACTCAAAGATGGGTGTGATTTGAAGTCAAAGCCAATACTCGCTATGAAAACAAAAAAAAAAAACAAGCCCCCAAGGACTGTGAACAGATGGTTTAAAATGGCTGGGTCAAACGTCTATCAGTAATGAGAGAATTTAACACAAAAGCGAAATTGCCAACTATCACAGTGTGGAATTGTCTATAGCATTGTCACATTGAACTTGTGACTGCCAGGAGGAAATGGAAACTACCAGAAGATTTTTAGAGCATGCAGATTACTGCTATTAGAGGAAGCTTGGAGCTATGGCTTAAACATCAGATGGAGACACCACATAGTAGGAAGGCCACACTGGGGTAATAAGTCCGGTACAGTGGCCAGCTGCCCCTATCACTGTAAAAAACAATTCTATGTAAGTGAAAATACTCTAATATACTTTACAAATAGAATGAATGAGCCTTAGTAAATGGAGGAACAATGTATAGAAAATATATCGCAGCCTTCAGATCAGAGTCATGTCTCTTACTATACTTAAGGCCTATAACAGCTGTAGCGAACCTACAGCACTCATGCTAGAGAGGACATGTGATGTGAGGCAGGTCTGTGTTGGATTGGTAGAAAGTTCAGTCACCAACAATTATTTGACATGCAATTGTCATTTAATAAATGATTTTTTCATTCAACTATATATTTCCACTGATTTTGTATGTATTGCTAGTTTCCTATAGCAGTTCCTCCTATCTATTCTACTTCCCTCCCAGCTGTTCACTTTGGATCACAGGTTTGAGAATTCTGAAAAAAAAAAAAAATCAGAAAGAAGCAGGTGGACAAAAGCTCTGTGAGGTTACACACCTGTAATTTCTGATTAGCTACTTAGAATTCTCATTTCATTTAAATCCCAGGATTAAATATCCCAACTGAACTGTTAAAGCGGAAGTAGTTGACGGAGTAAAGAAGCAATTGAAAGAAAAAAAAAATGCTCATAAACTGAAAATAGAAGGAAATAAATAAATTATTTTGGAAAACATTTATTTAACAATAACAGGTAGACAGGCAAATAACTGCTAATGACTTCATTGTTCCTTTACCAGGCTTTTGGGTAAGACAAAGAGAGTATTCTAGCAAAAGTCTGCAGGCTCTAATATGATAAGAGAATAAAGGAAAAAAAGATCTTGAATTATATAAACTTTAAACTATAAAGCCTTCCAGGATTAAAGAAATAAAGCCAGACAAGATTTATTTCATCCGAGAAATCCTAAGTAGACTGATGTATAATATTGTTGTGAGAGATATTTAGGCATTTATAGCACTCTCTTATCGCTCCGATATAATGATCTATAAGGTAAGGCCGCAACAAGCAAGTACCACTAGAATTCGCATCCAGGCATCTATGTTTACATATAGGCGCGTGCCGACAGAATAAATTTACACAATAAAGGTAAAGCAGGATGTTTACATCCATACTTGCAAGTCATAATATGCCAAGGCGGAAAAAGGCTTGCATTCAACACATATAGTTTTATTTGCCAGAAATTCCTGCCAATATCTTTGTTTTAATTAGATTCCTGCAAGCTTCTCATAGGCAAAAAATCTGTTATTAGAATCATTTCAAACCTCTGCCATTAGTTCACCCCAAATCGCCTTGCTGAGGCAGCTTGCTCATTTTATTATCTCAAAAAGCCAACTAGAAAAGTCATTCCTGGTTTAGGCTAGGTTCAAACTAGCGTATGATGCGCTGCACATCATACGCTATTGTGAAAAGAATATACCGCTCAATGTTTCCCTATGCTACTTTACTAAGTTTTGGACACACTAGTGCATGATGTGCATACACCGCGTCCAGAACGCAGAGTGTTGCATTTTGGCCGGCGTATGATACACCACGCACAAAATGCGACCAGATAAGAAGAGCTGTGAACACCGAGGGAGCGTTCACACTGTCGCTGGTAAGTACAATAGAAAAATATGCCCGAGCATATTTTTCTATTTTTTTACACTAGAATATGATGCGCTGCGCATCATAAACTAAGGAGGTTATTCACATAAGTCCAAATTGTTGCGTATAGGTGCAAATTTGCCAGATAAAGATAGTCGCAATAGGCTGCTACTGTCGTGGTCGCGTCTTTATAATGAGAATATTGTCGCAGTCGCAACTTTATTATTGGAAAATTGTCGCAATCTTAACTTTAAAAAATTGTTGCAACTTTACAATGGGAAAATTGTCGCGGATTTGCTATGGGAATCCGCTGTTTGCTAATTCAACAGTCAAATCCGCACCTTAGTGAATAACCCCCTCTCAGTGTGAACCTAGCCTTATTATGTTACAGACAATTTCCCCTTCCTGTACAAGCTGGTTATCTGTGACATACACATTTAATGGCCTCACTAATTATAGGGATGAGAACCTCTTTGCACTTGGCCTTCAGTTTAGGCTAGGTTCACACTAGTGTACTGTGTGCAGAGTTTTTTTTTTTTTAATTCTCCGGCAAAAATACGCTGAGAAAATTCACACGAGAAAATCCATTGAGAACAATGCTACTGGAAGAAAAGTGTTCCGTTGAGAGCATATTACACTAGAACACTGCCTGCACTAGTTCTTTGAGTGCATGGAACGCGGCGTATTTTAAGTGACTAGGTTAGTTTTGATAGGAATTTAACAATTGTGACCACACAGTGTAAAATGCTCTACGTTTTCAAATATAGGTAATTCTGTAATAGCAAAAAAAGGCAGGGAAAAACACCTATGAAAATTTCGCCTATAAAGAAAATCCTTTTCAAATCAGGAATGGATTCCATTGAATCCAACTGAAAGTATCATACATTAGAGGACATTTTTCCATATTGTCCTTTCAGTAGCTGGTAATCGAATATCGACAGTACAGAGAAATTTCTCTGGCATTTTTTCTCAGTGTATTTTCGTCTGATAATTTTTTTAAAATATGCTGCGCAAAATACACTAGTGTGTACTTCGCTTTAACTGCCCAGGGAATCGTTAAAAAATGTAAACAAAAAATTAAAACCAAAAAGTCTTTAGTCGAATTTACATTTTTAATTTCTTTTTTGGAAAAAGTTGCTTTAACTTTACTTTTTGAAACATGTATGGATGATAAAGAAATACAAAGCCACATTAAAAACTCAGTAGGGCTTTAGACAGTGTAGGTTCGGAGCCACAATCCTAAACATCATAATGTTGAAGTACAGATGCCTATGGATGGGCCCCCTAGCTGTTCCTATACAGGTAGAAAATAAGTACATGCATATGATCAGGGAGAAGCCATGGTTCTAACTGTAAACGGCAAGCAATCTATAAAAAATACTGGGTTAGATGAAGGCCCTTATTCATCAATGTGCGAAGTGAGCTGCGATGTGTTCGACTCACTTCGCACATTGTGTTATGCGCATACTGATGTCCTGTGCGCGGACACCAACATGCGCATTAAAGGGATTCCCCTCCCGGCGAGAGCACTCGAGTCTCCTCGCCGGGAGGGGAATCCCTTTAATGCGCATAATACAATGTGCGAAGTGAATCGAACACATCGCGGTTCACTTCGCACATTGGTGAATAAGGGCCGAAGTCTGAATAATCTGGTGCTAGTCCAGTGGTGGCGAAGCTTTTCAGCACCGAGTGCCGAAAAGGTGATGTCATTCACCAGCACCTTCCCCCAAAGTGCAGGCACTGATGAGTGACTTCATTGCGCCTGCACTGGGGGTGAATCATTTCCCAGCAAGCGAGCAGTCTTTCAGTGCAGGCAATGGACCTGACTCAACAGTTTTCAGGTCGGATACGTGGGCCTGCACTGAAAGACTGCTTGCTTGCTCGCTCGCTGGGGCAATGAGAAATACCAGCGGTGGCGACTGCGCTTGTGCCATAGGTTTGTCACTGCTGTGCTAGTCTGTGTCTGTCTATGTATGTGTGTGTGTGTGTTTGTATAGGGAAACTAGACTGTAAGAACCAGGGACTGAAGTGAATGAGTCTGTGCAAAGTGCTGCATAAATAAATAAAATACTCAAGGGGTTTGGTTTCCAATTCACCTCCAATTGAAACTCACTGTGCCCCACTTAATTATTCAATTACAATTATGTGGGGCACAAAACAAAAAGTGTTCTTTTCCATCTCTCACAAAATGAATAGTGTTATTTAACAGCAAGCCAAAATCACCCTAAAGCAGACAAAGTGGCTTGCCTAGTAAAGAACACAGCAATATAATCCACAATCAATAATCTGCTTCAGTATAGGCCTACAAAATTGTCCTCAGTAATAGAACCCCACAGCTGTATTGCCTGCCTGATCAGACTGCCCAGCAAATAAATAGGATCTGCATAGGACAGATATTTCTTCTCCTTCTTCTTAACATCCTAAAACTGACATATAAGTAAAGGGTGCAGTCCTGCACTCTAAGTAGTGTGATTTACAGCAGATGCAGAGATTGGCTGCAGGGGTAACTTTGGGAACTTGTTTGCAGCTGTAATACCTCCAGTTACATAAAAAAGTATGAATTTATGAATCAGGAAAGACCAAACACCTTAATTCAGAGTAAGCTGTAAAATTGCTTACTTACTTTTAGCTTTACTTGATTTAATAATAAAAAAAAAAAAAAATCTGTTCAATACTTTCTTTTACTCTTATCTCAGAAAAAAAAATCATGACACAAAATAATCAATAATGGTCTCAGATTTAAAAGGAACCACTGTTGTAACTCTGTGTTTGTAATTACAGCTTCCTTATGTAGGTCATCAAAAGTGAAATACCGTTAGACGATGCTATAATGTATGATGGAATTGACCAGTCATACCTGCACGGAGGGAAATCCCTGCATGAATCGCTTTCAGCAAGCTATTTTTGATCAAAGGCAATAACACAGAACACAAAATGGTGTCAGACTGATGTCATCAGGCAGTATTTCTCTCCTTTCTTCCTCTTTTCATTGGAACAAGTCAAGCTGTTTGTAATGCAGGCTAAACAATAACACCTATTTATACATTACACTGGAGCCTCAGCAGACATAGATTGACTATCTGCTGAGTGTCATGCCATCAATCTGCTTTGGAGTCAGAAGAATGCACAGATTTGCATTTATTACTGCAGAAACATCATCCATGCAGATGAATATAAAAGACGAGATGCAATGTGTAAATGTGAATAAAATGACAATAATTAGTGTAAATTCAATAACAGACGTGCAGAGATGCAGTTATGAGGTACAGTGTTAAAATTAACAATCTCTGTAATTAGTAATCTTTGCTTAATTCCAGCACACAGTTGGAACATTCTTCTTTAGAAAAGTTATTTCTTGTGTAAAAATATGTATTCCTTGCTATTTTTATATCTCCCACTATGCTAAATAAATCTCTATAAGAGTTATCAAATCCTTGAAAAATCAGCATGACTGCATCTCCCCTACAGAAATCAACTGACAGTCAGGGTCAGTGCATCACTGAAAGAACATTTCTCTAGATAGCACAGTATTGTGTTAAAAAAAAAAAAAAAAGTACTATAGCACTGCTTTATTATTTGAATCTAAACTAAGCATTTAATCTAAAATGTATGTAACGGGGAACTAAAGTCCAGAATTTTCTTTTATATTTCATTATTTATCCTAAAACATTTCTTTTTCTAATAGAGCATTTTTAATTTTTTTTTTATTTTTTTTATTAGTTTTGTTTTACTGCTTTTACCTCATTAACTCCTGGGGCGAAATGTATTAAATGTGGAAAAGCCGTTTGAGCTTTTCCGAGTTTAATAACTTGGGAGAAGGCTTTGAAGTTTCTCCCGGTAAGTATCACGAGATTTGCCTCATGCGATACTTGCCGTGACAAACTTTTTTTAATTAAATATATACATGGATAGGGTAGCCATAGGGTAGTATAGCTACCTTTCCATGGATATATTCAATAAAAACAGTTTTTCACGGCAAGTATAGCATGAGGAAAATCTCACAATACTTACCGGGAGAAACTTGAAAGCCTTAGTTTAATAAATTTCGCCCCCTGGTGTGATACTTCTATCTCAGGGGTGGCGAACGTCACCCACGAGCACGTCCCCTGAAATGGCGGCGCTGGTGAGGATTATCATCACGCCAGTGCTGGGGGAGGAGCGCACACGCGTCGGGGCTGGAGAACTCCCCTGCTCGTGTGAGCTTCTTCAGTGCAGGCCACGGATCTGGCCTGAAAACTGTCAGATCGGGTCCGCGGCCAGTACTGAAGGCAGGGTTTGGTGATGGCTCGCATGCCATAGGTTCACCATCCCTGTTCTATCTGATACTGGAGAACCCTTCACCTAGGGCACAGTTTTAGTACAATATAAAGATTGTTACAATTGGTCTGTGGTGGAAAAGCAAGATATTCAATTATTAGGTAAAGGCTGTGCTTGCTGCAGGAAAAAATATACAGTATTTTCAGACATTTGCACATACAACCATTCTGACATTTCTCCAAATCAGTGGTCCCCAAACTACGGCCCGTGGGCCGCATCCGGCCCAGAGGCCATTTACCCAGCCCCGTTGCCGGGCCGGCACTAGAGGTAGAGGCAGCTGCAGGAGGGGGGCGCAATTGTGGTGCTTTCCCCCTCCTTTTCCCTACCGCTACCTACCTGGCCCAGTGTGCTGTAAAGATTATAGTGCTTCTCTGTCCCTTCACGGGCACATACTAATGATGTTACAACACATCATCAGGAAGCGGTGGGGAAGGAAGTGAGGAGTACTGTAATCTTTACAGCACATTGAGCCGGCCGGGTACAAGGTAGGGAGGAGAAAGAAGAGGAGGGAGGCGAATACCAGGATAGCAACCCCCTTCAGAGGACATGCAGTAAGGAGGG
>WMED01013250.1:0-14495 GCA_019650415.1 Pipa parva | reverse complement strand
CACCCTGCATTCCCACGAGGTTTCTGAGCTGTAGTAGTTTCATTTCGCGCAGATGGAGAGTCTAATGGTAGGAATTTTATCCAGCACAATAGTACCACCTCAGCAAGGAAAAGAAGGATTCCAAGAGCAGTGGAAAATCCCCATGCTAACTCAATGTAAGGGTGCATGCGATCATGTGGAGACTCATTGACGGAGTTCAGATTGTGGATATTACTCACGGCCTCAACATTTGGCAGAATACACGTGCTGATGAGAAGAGCAAACAGGTGAACAGCAACAAGTACAGTTGTGCAAGCACTAAATGCTATAAGCAACAGTTGTGGATACTCATATCTCATCTCTAGCTGAACCTCAACCATCGCAACCTGCAAAAGAGAAAGAAGAGATTTTAACATCTGACAAGACAATATACAATAGGTAAAATTGTAATATAAGCATATATAACACCCACAAGGTATTCAGCTGTCTTTCAGCTAAATTCACAGGCTTCCTGCTTTGTCAGCATTATGTATCCGGTCATTTGAGTTTAGGGCTGAATAAGGGAAACACTGGCAATTTGGAAAGCCAAGAGAGTATAGGGGATACCTTTTGTTGGCTAACAAAATAGATGTTAAATGCCAGCTTTCCAGACTACTTAGGTCTCTTCTTCTTGACTGATGAAGAGACCTAAGTAGTCTGGGAAGCTTGCATTTACCATCTATTCAGTTAGTCAATAGAAAGTATCACCTATACTCTCTTGTCTTTGATTATATCTATGGCTAACATGGTGCTAAACTCTACTGCCGTTGGCAATTTGGGCTACATACATAAAAGCCAAATTTGACCAATATTTGTAGATCCCCTAAAATGTTGGATCTTTGCGCTTGTGATGAGTTAAAATAAATGGATTTAAATCCTTTGCAAAAGCAGTCCTATCATTTCCTTAATAATGTTCACAGACTAATAATTCTTTTTATATTCAACTTTGCTCAGACCATTAAAATCTACTACCTAATAGGTTATCTTGCGTCAATTATGTAGAAAAAAAATTAATTTGTAAAATTAATTTGTACATAGAATATCTAAAATAAAGAGAACTACTTTAGATAAAAACTACTATTTTTCCACAGAGAAAACAGATGGCCAATTTTCCCAAGTAATTTCCCCTGATTCCCTATGCCTTTTCAACTGTGCAACAAACATGGTTGAAATGTCACAAAAACAGACTAGGGTTGTTCACGGTATGGCTGAATGGAGCTAAGATAGCTCAACAAACTGATCAGTACTGTCAGTACTGTCCAATGGAACTGAGGGCCTACTGGTCACTGAACAATGTAATAGGAAAATTTGTGTACATTTTAGATACAAAATTAACTGTCCTTTTGGCAGCTCCATTTGTCAGGCTATGTAGAGGTACCTTGATTTCTGATGGTATCATATTTATTAATGCTCAATACTTTCACGCATCGCAGTCAAGATCCAACAAGTAAACTAAGAACAGTGGGGAAACTTGAGCAGTAACTTCTAACCACAAAAGGGCCCTTTAACAAATTACTCAACTTACTTGATAAAAGGCCATGTTCTGACTCAAAGTATGTATTTAAAAAAAAGTTGCTCTGATTTATTTCAAGCTATTGCACCAATTTTCCTACTGTTCTTTGTAGACAAAACTTTTTTATGCAGAAAGAGGCATAGAATTGTGGAGATCTCATATGCAGCCATTTCTCCACCCAGTAATGTTCAAGTAAGAGAGGTTATCGCCCTTTCATGAACTCCCTTAAATATTTGGGGGTGTAATACTAGTCTTTATAATAAAGATATTCAGTAAGCAAAATGACAATTTTTAAAAGATTTCAGATTTCAAGAATTTCACATCTGAGCACAAAATAATTGTCCTTATTTAGAAAAAGAAGGTTGAATGCTACCTTAAGCAATACTTCCCTGTAATCTTGAAAACCACAACTAACTTAAAATACAAATATCTGCTATCATTAAATCTTCCGTCTGTATAACTATGTGCATACCAATGGCTTTGAATCACTCAAAACAAAACAAAATTGCATTTCATAAATAGCTAAGCAAACTTTTCTGGCATTTGGACTTCTCATGCAACTAATATAACTGTAAAAAAAAATATGTATACAAAACTAAATACACATCTTCAAGTTTACATGTTAATGTACAAATGTTTTGTTAAAAATGCCAGACATGTTTTTCCTCAGTCAAATATACTGTATATACATACATATATATATATATATATATATATATATATATACAGTATATATAATATGCTGTTCTTAATTCGCAATTTTTGTGATTAAACAAAGCAATGGGGCACTATTCCACTTAAGGTTATCACATTACAGAACATGGGTGTCCGCAGAACAAAATGCGTCATGTGGCACATCAGGCATAGATCTAGTTACCCGATGAGCTAGGGCAGGACAAAGGGGCACATTGGGAGGCCAGGACTACTCCAGGCACTTGCCCATGTTACAGAACACGAGGAACTATAATCAAAAAATGATGTAGTTTGTGACACACACACAGCTGAAAGTCTCATTTAGTTAATATACTCACCTTGATTCTCCTTAACTAAAAGAGAAACTGTATTTAGTCAAGGACAATCAAGGTGTGTGTATAATACCTAACTGAAACTTTGAGCTCTTTGTGTTATAGACCATGTCAGTTAATGGATATAATTACTTATGGTTCCGGAAGATTCGTTAGCTATTTTTAGCTATGTTTTAACTTTAATGTCATTCAGTCTGTTCAACTCAGCCCTTAAATATTTTGCACATAAATCGATTTGCATAAGAAAGGCTTTAACAAATAAAAACACATTTTAAAAATCAATTCATCCTTAAGCTAGCTATGGAGGCAGAGATTTGATTGCCAAATGTGGACAATGTAAAGCCACAAGTTTTTATTACATAGTTTGTACATGTATGGAGAGTTTTGCAATTTTTTTCTGAGCATGCGATTTAGTTTAAACTTTAAAGATCTGGGCAGTCTGGGCACTGGTCTGTAGAGCCCTTAACCTAACAATTGATTGTTTTTGGAAACCCGGGTATGTATTCAGTTGTTCACTATATTGATTTTTATATATGTTGTGAAAATTCAACAAATCTCATTGTTTGGCCTCCTGTGGAGTATTTTATCATTGCTGTGTGTATAATTAGATCTGGTGCAGTGTCAAACTATGACATACAAACCGGATTCCAAAAAAGTTGGGACACTAAACAAATTGTGAATAAAAACTGAATGCAATGATGTGGAGGTGCCAACATCTAATATTTTATTCAGAATAGAACACAAATTACAGATCAAAAGTTTAAACTGACAGAATGTATCATTTAAGGGAAAAATATGTTGTTTCAAAATTTCATGGCATCAACAAATCCATGGCCATTTCAGTACCCAGATCCTTCTCCTACATAGCCATGATGTGATTGCTGCAGAATGTGGTCTGGCATTATCTTGTTGAAAAATGCAGGGTCTTCCCTGAAAGAGATGGCATCTAGATGGGAGCATATGTTGTTCTAGAACTTGAACATAGTTCTCTGCTTTAATGGTGCCTTTCCAGACATGCAAGTTGCCCATGCCACAAGCACTCATGCAGCCCCATACCATCAGTGATGCGGGCTTCCGAACAGAACATTGATAACAACTTGGGTTATTCTTGCCCTCTCTGGTCTGGATGACATGGTGTCCCAGTGTTCCATAAAGAACTTCAAAACGTGACTCATCTGACCACAGAACAGTCTTCAATTTTGCCACACTCCATTATAAAAGACCCGTGGCCCAGTGCAAAAGTCTGAACTTATGGAGTTTGCTTAGAAATGGCTTCCTCTTTGCACTGTAAAGTTTCAGCTGGCAACGGTGGATGGCACTGTGGATTGTGCCCATTCTATTATTTCCTTGACAGCAGCATTCCTGTTTGAGGTGCAGTGACATTTAAGGGCCCAGAGATCACGAGCATCCAGTAGAGCCTTGACCCTTACACACAGTAATTGTTCCAGATTCTCTGAATCTTTTGATGATGTGATGCACGGTTGATGATGATAATTTAAAAGTTTTTGCTATTTTACGCTGGGTAACACCATTCTGGTATTGCTGCACTATCTTTCTGCACAACAATGGTGGGATTGGTGATCCTCTTACCATCTTGGCTTCAGAGAGACACTGACAATCTGAGAAGCTCTTTTTATACCCAATCATGTTGTCAATTGACCTAATTAGTGTTAATTGGTCTTCCAGCTGTTCGTTATATGGTTAATTTCCTTTTTCCAGCCACTTATTGCTACTTGTCCCAACTTTTTTGGGATTTGTTGACACTGTGAAATTTTGAATCAACATATTTTTCCTTTAAAATGTTACATTTACTCAGATTAAAATTTTGATCTGTCATCTAAGTTCTATTACGAATTAAATATTGATATTTGCCATCTCCACGTCATTGCATTCAGTTTTTATTCACAATTTGTTTAGTGTCCCAAAGTTTTTGGAATCCGGTTTGTACCTCCCAATGATGTACCAGGGAGGAACAGAGTGACAGAACCGTTCCCCCCAGTACCCCCATGTTCGTGATTGGTCAGTGCACTGTTGACCTCTTTCATGACTCAGATGGGTTATGGTTTTGATGCTGGTACCAGAATGCATATAAAACACAGACCAATGCAAGCAATGGTGAGTGTGAGAAAATGCTTCCCTTTCACAAAATCATTAAACCACCACAAAGCACATCCAACCAAATTGTGTATGTATATATAACTCTGTTTACTTTGTATAAAGCACCACAAATTTACGCAGCACTGTACAATTCAGCAATATATTATAATACAAACATGGGAAAAAAGTGCATTACATAATACACGCATAACATCACAAGGATACTTCACTTTAAGTGCTAGGTTATGGTTGATTGACACAAGAGGTTGGAGGTCCCTGCCCCATAGAGCTTATAGTGTAAATGGGAGTAAGACTTACATACACAGATAGAAGGGTAATTAAAGCTGTAATAATGTGCTGAAGCACTGGTCAATAAATACAAATACTAAGCATAAATAAGTAAGAAATGATCAAATAAAATATATATACTGTACATAAAAATCAGTGATACATATCAGTGCTGATGCTCCAAAAGGTAGGACTTCAGTTTGGCTTTAACAGTGCAGAGGGAATGTTACTGGCGAAGATAAAGGGGTATAGAATTCCAGATGTGAGGGGCAGAAAGAGAGAAGGGTTTAAGATGAGGAAGGGCAGTACTGGTGTGTGACATGCAAAGTTGGTTGCTTTGGAAAGAGCGCAATTGACATCAAGGAATTTTATCATAGTTTAGGGCATGTGTGAAAAGTCACACAGTTTTGGTTGTCCTCAATGCTTAAAGTGGCCTAACTTTACATATGTAATAAGGTTCAGCATTCATGTGCAGCATTCAGATCAATGATTATTCATGCTACTTTTAAAAAGTGATAAAAAAGAGGATATAACCAGATTATATTCCTAAAATATTCCTAAATTCAGCTGTTTACTTTCTGTTTCATTAAGGATATTTTTTATATGAAATATTGAACTCGGCCATAGTCATGCTTCTCAATCTCCTAATTACACACTATAATGGTAAAATAGATTAAAAAAAAAGTAAAATTATCATAAAACTATAACTCAAAACAGTAATTATTAAAATGAAAGTAAAATGTGCATCTGGAAACCATATTTTTTACATACCATGGCAAATCCTGAAAGCAATGCAGATGTCCGACTGGAGGCCTTCAGCTTGGCTCTGCTCAGGTACAACTTCCTCCAAGAAAGAGCCTGTACTGAATGATGATTGGACGTAACTAGTTCAAGATAGCTACGTCTAACCCAGTCTCTATAGTCCATTCCTTTGTTTCCTCTCTCTGACACAGCAGGGGTGGCAGGATCCACAGGGATGTTCAGTTCACTACTCATGATTATTCAGGACTGTTGGGAAAATGTAAACAAATATTTAATTCTATATTTCTTGATGTCTCTGAAGGCAGTTTTCTCTTTCTAGCCTACATTCAATGTTGTATGTCTTGCAGCTCAAACTAGGTAATTGCTTATACAGCAACAAATGTTCACCCTGTCTCTGCCACATGACATATAAAACTGAATATATATGCACACTGGGAATGGGAGTTTATATAATTATACAGTATATGCTCTGATATACAGATAACAAAGGCCATAGTGATCTAATCATATAAGGTATAAAGAAAGATAAATTATTTAAATGTATGGATATAATGGATATAATAAAAGTAAAGCCTGTATTAACTCTTCCAAGGAGAAGCCCTGTTATTTGTCAATGTTGGCTACATGGTTTACAATTAGAGTTATCCAAATTATTTTCAAATTTAGACATTAAGCTGCAGTCAAATATTCTTCATGGCTTTTGAAATGCTGGCATCCGTCCCAAGTCTCTGTAAAAAGTCACGTCCTTTTAGTATAAGCCCTGTCTGTACACTGAGCAAGGTATCAGGTAAGAAAAACATTATTTACAAAAGCCAAAATACTTCCTGGTTGCTGTTTGTTTGTTTACAGTTTTTCTTTGTGATTTTCCAACTATTAATAGAGAAATTGAAAAAAAAAATTCTATTAAAAAAGACCAAAAATCCTGCCTACTTGTCTTCTGGAATTATTTATGCATTTCACTGCTATTTTGTTAAATTTTGAGACAATATTGAAGAATATTGAATCAATATTGATTCTCACTTTACCATTTATGGCAGGTCAGGAATGGGGAACAGTTTTCAGCAAAATTAAAGTTCAAAAAGAAGGTAAATACTGTCAACTCAAAGTCAAAATGCTGCATGAGAGGTGGGACCCACACCCCCTAACTATTGCAGGTACTTCCTAAATGTGGGGCCAGACTGCACTTCAGGGGTTATGCACTTATGAGATGTTTTTATACAATCAATAATCAAATGAAAGCAAAATGGATCAAAAAGATTCTCAGTTTACTTTTTGCTGCTTTCTAACTGTTATATCTGATAGATGGACCTCTGTGAGGAGACACAGTCAAATCATGTCTTATTCAAGTATAAAAGGTGCTATTACTTTTTCACTTCACTTTTTTTTTACAACACAAGCTAAAATTTTTTGTGGCGATAATAACCCTTTCACAGAACACATTTGTATAGAATTGTGAGCTCACCATGAGAAGAGTATACACTGCTCAAAATATACTACATGACCAGTTTTGAGAGGTAAACTGCCTATGTTTGAAGGTACAATTGGTCCCTCATGGTCAAAATTAAAGAGGTGCCAACTGTTTAAAGTAGCACTGCTCAAGGGCTCACTTAGAGGTCGTTTTCACTGGCAACAATATAGCTACAACAATAAAATCTTTCTTTAAGTCCTAAAGTTTGTTGCAGCTACTAGCTGGTTTGCAAGAAAGTACCAACCCTATTTGACTTCCAGCAACTCTTGCAGACAACTGTTGCCAACAAATCCCAAAAGATCTAAGAACATAACAACAGCAATGTTTCGTAACATCTTCTAAGTTGCACAAAAGTTGCAAAAGTACAAACCAGCCCTAAAGGAAAAATAAAGACTCTTCTTAGAAAGTCAGCTTAGATGTGTTAGACAAACTGACTGTAAGAAATGGAGAGAGTAGCGAGCAATCAATAAAAAAGATTATCATATAATCAGAAAAAGAAATAACCCAGGTGCATCTAACAGAGAAAAACAGCAATGGATAGAAAAGGAAGACACAACAGAGCTCTCTTATATAGTGCACACTGGTCTTTATTAGGTGAAAAATACAAAACAGCATATAAAAAGAAAAGAAAGGTTAAAAACATTTAAAAAACTTAAGTCCTATCAGATCTATAAAACTCAAAGGTGTAGCCTTCTGATGTATAGATAAATAGGTATTATATGGAATGGTGACAGTGCAAAACCTACTATATGATGCTAAAACACATCAATAATATAGAGTACAAAAATATATAAAGATAAACATATACATACTGTATATATATATATATATATAGCTCAGCAGTTATATGTAACTTTACATTTGGGAAGTGCCCTGAAAGCAGTTGAGTTCGGTAGCAGATTAGTTGTCTGAAATAACATGATTTATTATTGCTTTATATTTCCTCCTTTACCTGCATTATGTTTCCTCATCTTATTTCCCTTCAGGTTCGTAAGTTGCAGGATACAGTTGGAAAAGTGATAATGATGGTTTCCTGCTTCCTACACAGCAACAAATATCACATTTTCATAAAAATGTATCATGTAATGTGTCTATCTGTCTTTATGGAACATTACAAAAACATACAGCAATGCTGAAACTGGATAGTTGAGTAGAACAGGACAAACTATTGGAAAGTATAAAATATTTGTGAGCTTTCTCTCATGCAGTTACACATCTGTTACATCTACTCTTGTTCAGCATATGACCACAATGAATACAAACCATCTCCTGCTAATAATGAGCTCCTCCTTTATTGCAGTGCCAAATTTATAAAATAGGGCCCACCAGGGAGCCTGATAAAAGGCCTGGCAGATCCCCAGTAATATTCTTGTTTTCCCAAACCTTTGGAGATTTGTAAAGAAGGTACTGATATAGCTTGAGAAATATGCTTCCTTCTATGGTTAACTGTGGACCTCATATAAACTAATGAACTTTATTTTCCATTGCAATAAAAGTCAGCCTCTTTTTCTTCCAAACTAAGTTTATGATAGATTGAATAAAGTTCTAGCTATAGTCTATTGTAATCCATTAACCTGCAGGTAGACCTTCTAGTCCTCATTAAAGTCTAGTTGCAGGTCTGCAGACTATTGCTAAACTGTAGTTATTCAGTGGTGACATACTCCCGAAGTACAGGACACAGCGACTTCATATTTTTTGTCACTCTGGAAATGTTTTTTTTTTTTTTTTGTTTTGAGCAGTGCAGTGTGTTCTCATGTGTTTCCCCTGAATACACCATGTTTCTCCTGAATACACCATGTTTCCCCTGAATACACCATGTTTCCCCTGAATACACCATGTTTGCCCTGAATACACCATGTTTACGCTTTTTTTCCTGTGCTAATTGAAAATGTTTTTTAACGTAATAATGATCCTTTGCCATTCAGAAAATTCTCTTGCCTACGAGACACATCCCAGTAAGCAATGATGTTCTGCTTTTTAATATCTCAGGACAGTGACTTCAGTGTCAAGGACCTGGCGTTCTGAAATGCAACAGTTAATCAAATGCTTCAAAGAAGCCCCATATCACTTCATATCATATACCATATGCCCATAATCCCTTGCACATGCATGTTGTCTACTAGGTCCACTTGATGCATCAGTTAATCTATATATAAATATCTTAATCATTTATTTCAAATGTAATTATTTCCTGTGTATTGTTTACATTTGACAGCAAGATATAAGTTAATCTTCCATGTGTGCACAGGCTCTCAGAGGCTAGAAACAATAATGTACCACCCCATGGGTATCAAAGCCCCCTTCCCCACATGATCATAAGACAGAACCATTATACAGAGAATTTAACAAAGAGTTCATTGGTACATTTTCCACAAAAAGAGATGAAAATTAAGAAAATTTACAAATGTTGAAAAAGGATTTTTGACCACCTAATGCTTGAGAAAGTGTTTTTTTTATTATGCTGGTATCGCTTATTTAAAAATCTTTTATCGCTGTGACTAAAAATCACGTCCTGATGCTTTTTTTATACATCCCCAAGTTATCATAAATAGCAGAAACCTTTATAAATAACGCCTGGCGCAGCTGTCTTTCTCTGATATACACACCCCAAGGTGCCATATGGACTCTTAATTCTTAAAAATTATTTGTTATATATTTCCACACACAATCAGAAAGGCTTATCTTAGGTACAGTGTTGAGGTGTTTTTTTTTTTAAATTTATTAATGACCCCCAGAGGACTGGGATGGTGCATTTTATTTACATATGAAACCCCCACCCACAGGTAGTGGGGAGGGGTTAAAAGTAAAGCATAGTCTTTTTTAAGGAAAAGGTGTATGCCCCATGCATTTCCCCAGAGTAGTGATTTACCACCCCCTGTCTGGGGTAAGGGAACTATGAAAAAAGGGGGTTTGAAAATAATAGGAAAAATAATCAAATAAGATGGAAATTGCACTGATGCACAGAACTGGGTTGAATGTTAATCTAAGACAGTATTGCAGGGTGAAAAAGGCATATTTTAAAATAAAAAAAAACATCTTACTCTTGAAATCTACCCAGTTAATGTTCCCTATCCTTTATAAATTGTTTTTGTTTGGATAAAATCTACTGTAATTTCAGTTTTAGGCTCTGTGACTTTGCATACTTTGATATTATTTAGTTTTATTGACATTCTGTTATTTAACCATTGCAAAGCACCTCGTGACTTTTTTGTAAGCAGCAAACCACAACAAAACACCCACTGACCAATTTTTGTTTGCGGTTTACCACTTGAGTATGGGAAAAGTCATGAGGCACTTTGTTGCGGTTGCCAATGCAGATAACGGAGCGCATATTCTTTCAATTTTGTAAGTATTTTTATGCTGATTTTGATGCCAGCATCAAAATGTCTCATCTGACATTGCCCCTAGACTTCCTGCTGAGCTAATTCCTTCTGCACCTGACCCCACCATGATTGCAAATTCAGTGGTCCAGAAAAAAAGTGTTTTATAACTTACCACTGGTTGCAATAAAACTCACAATATCTGCTACTTCATTTATTATTGGGGGGATGTTTGGTGTTTGATTTCGGCAACAGCTGAAGCAGCATTCAAACAGCAATGTATATTATTGAGGTAGATACAAGTCATGTGATTACACAAAAATACACTTGAGAGCACACAAAAAAAGAAATGAACTAATGTGCAGCTTTAACTGTTATATAAGTGAATGTTGCTTAAATTACTCGGGTCATTAAAACACATGATTTAATGGCCCCAATACGAAAGGAAATGTTTACTTTAAAATGTATCTTTATCTATGTTGTACATAAGAGAACTCTAAGATAATCTGTAGTTGTTTTTTTTATTATAGATGATTTAACGTTTTTTTCATAACCTATAAAAAGAATGGGAAAAAATAAACACAAAGTAAAAGTAAATTATCACGATTACACTGCCTACAAAATATGAAAGGGTCACAGGTTGGGTCAGAGGGCTGGACAGGTGGGGGGTTAAGCCCCCTGCTCTCTGAGCAACCCAAATCAGATTGGTGCAACCTAAAGGTAAGCCAATTTGCTTACTGGGGGGGACCAGTTTAGCTAGTCACAGTCTGCCTGGCATTAACATGCCAACCAGCCTGTGACTTTAGCTCCTGTTTAAGCTAATTTTTAATAGGAGCATCCTATTTATGCATGGTACCCCTTAACACAAAACCCCTCCAAACTAATTAACTCCCACAGTATGAACCAGTTCAAGTTACGAGCAATACACTTTAGGCAATCAGTACACAGTGTTACTGCACCTAATGTAAAATTAGCTCAGATTAGGTTACTACTCGCAGCCCTAAGATGTGTGATCATTTCCCATTTGTACATGCAAAACACCTCACGTATTTCCATAATGACCAGAAAGTTTTCAGTAAATAGTACAGCCATTATTTTCCAACACTTCATCAATGCTAGTTTAATTAAAAAAAATGTTTGGTGCAAAACATTTTGAAACAATCATCACCAGTACTTACTGTCATTTAAAAAAAAAAAATGACAGATTAAAAAAAAAAGATGTTGTACTCTTTCTGTTGCTTGTGTTACAATTAATATTTGTGCTTCAGTTAGGAAGGGAACCACACACACTCCAGTCTCCCTCGTATATCAGACGCTTCCATTCATGTTATATAATTTAGTAAGAAAAATAAAAAGTCATCTTATTGTAATCTCATTTAGAATTTCAGTAGCCCCATAGTTAAGAGATGTGATGATGCATGCTGCAGATCTTTATCATCTGATCCACAGCATTTCTAAATGATACTAACTATAATAAAACACTGCCATAAACACCATACTAAAAGGATCTGAATGATTAAACAGCAATGCGTTATGTGTTGAAATAAATAAAAGTAAAGGCATATTAATTCAGTTCCAAATCCGTCTGCTCAGGGATTACTCACAGACTTACCAGATACACTGATTTTGATGAGATGCTGCTTCCTTTCAGCACAGTACTCTCTGATCCACTCTCCTTAGATTATTATATTGTTTTTTTCTTATTGTTATTTCCAAACAATGAGACCAGCATCAATTTGTGTCAGCCATGTCAGAGGTAGCTGTCCCAGGTCACCTGATGCTTACAAGCAAGAACATAATAGGCGGCAGGCACAAGATCCACATACAACAACAGCAACACAGGCATAGCTTCCTTCCAGCTGTGAGAACCAGTGTCTTATGTAAAAGCTGTAAACACCACTGTCATTGGCTAGCGAAGCCTTTTCCTCGCTGGCAGCTTGTGTTCTCTATTCTGATTAGTCAGCAGGAGTTTAAATTGCTGTCTTTGCCTGTACAGTGGGAAGAAGTCTGATTGCATCATGCATTTTTGCTGCTGGTTCTTGCTTAATAGGATGGCTGTAGCCATATGTCAACAAATATCACATAGCATGTACATCATTCAGAAAGTTAATGGGGCATTCAAAAAGCCTGCAGAATCTTTATGGGAAAAAGCAAAAGGAGAGAGCTGTCCCCCTCCCTCTCCTATTAGAATAAAACATGATGAAATGCTGGAGAGCTTTTTAATTGAAGCACAGAACAATTCCATGTAAAAAAATAAAAGGTTGTAATGGTGCACAGCTGAAGATTATAGATAGCTGAGATGAAAAGAGAAATCTGCTATAAACGGTTAAAAAATAGGATTTGAGATAAATTTGGGGGTTATTCACTACGGTGCAAATTCGACTGTCGAATTCGCAAACAGCGGATTCCCATAGTAAATCCGCTACAATTTCCCTATTGTAAAGTCGCGACAATTTTTTTAAATGTTAAGATTGCGACAAATTTCCCATAATAAAGTCACGACTGTGACAATATTCTCATTATAAAGTCACGACTGCGACAGTAACAGCCTATTGCGACTGGCTTTATCTGGCAAATTCGCACCTATACGCAACAATTCGGACTTTAGTGAATAACCCCCACAGTCTTCCCACTAGCTTCTTCTCTGCTAAATGAATGCATTGATTCACTTTAAATTAACAAAGCTTTCTATTCCTACTAGATCAGGTTATGTTCGATTTTTCTGTTAGAAATGTTTATAGATTTATGTGCACAGACAGGCTGATTTCATTGAAGGTACAGAACTGGGCACTGAATTATCCTCCCCAGCATTCACAGGGTGAATTTGTCTCCCAAAGTCAATTAGCCACAATACGTGACAATGTGCCCGTTGTTTAGCAAAGCGCATTGTGCGTATTCAATAAACAATGTATTGTCCCTGCCATGAAGCAAATTGTGAATTGTCACAAATAGTTGTGATGGTAAATTGTTGCAAATTCATCTTCATTTGGTGCATTGCAACAAAGTAAAGGTCATCTTCACATGGATTTGTTTAATGTATTTAGTAATAAACCATTATAACTATCTTTATGTACATTACTGACCACATTCTGGCAATAGGAATAAATTGTACTAAGAAAGGGCAGTGTCACCATTTTGCTGCATTTCGGTTGCCAGTATTGTCACTATAGAATAGTTGCAAAAGTTACAACAATTGTTTTTCATTCCTTTTAATGGCAAGTAATTCCTAGAACAAATGTCTCTAGAACATTAACAAGGACCCGTCCATAAGCTTCCCCAACTGGCAAAGTGACATATTCATGGTTCGAAGCCTTGGCAAATTGTCACATGATGAACACTCAGATTGTTATTTATGGCAGATAGACACAGACAGCCTAACGTTGCGAACTGTAAGAGAATTTGCCGCATTGCCGGAAATATTGACCTTTTCTGAATATGCAAAGTTTTCATGGAAACATAATCATTAATATCCATGTCATTTCTGAAACATACTAACACTGCAGCATATCATTTTAAATGAAGCAAAAGGGCAAATGAACACTCAGGGATTTTTCACTAAAGTCCGAATTGTTGCGTATAGGAGCGAATTTGGCAGATAAAGACAGTCGCAATAGGCTGCTACTGTCGCAGTCGCATCTTTATAATGAGTTTATTATGGGAAAATTGTCGCAATCTTAACATTAAAAAATTGCCGCGAGTTTACAATGGGGAAATTGTCACAGATTTGCTATGGGAATCCGCTGTTTGCGAATTTAACAGTCGAATTCGCACCTTAGTTAATAACCCCCAGAACTTTTTTCATGTCTGCCTCTAAAATCCTCTTGTGCGTGGTACAAGACATGGCATCAGTGCCGGCTTTGCCATTAGGCAGTATAGGCAAATGCTAGGGGCGCCGCCTGCCCAGGGGGGCGCCCCTAGCATTTGTTTTTTTAGAGAGTGCCCGACTGGGAGAGGTTACGTGCAGCCGCGGCTCAACTTTAAATCTCCCAATTGGCAGCCGCGGC
>WMED01013249.1:0-14496 GCA_019650415.1 Pipa parva | reverse complement strand
CCTCTACGCGTTTCGCCCACCCTACGCTGGTGTCCGGCTTCTTCAGGAGAAAAAAATCTGCATGACTTCTCATCCTACTATTGTACGACAGACTATGACGCAGAACGCATGCGATGGCGTCTGTTGCTGTCCGCTGCTTCATGAATAAGAAGAAGTGAATTCGCGACTTCCTAATCGTATTGATGCAAACAGACGCGGAGACACTATGCAAAGCGAATTCGGACTTTAATGAATGACCTTGTCTCTTTTCGATTGTAAAACATTTTTGACTTAGGAAAAATGACAGAACCAACTCCATAGGGAATAATGGGTTTTCACCAGCCTGAGGGTGGAGAATTCTTTTGGTCGGTAAGATAAAATCTTTTGTGAACAGCTTAGTAAATAGGAAGAAACAGCAATATTGTTAAATGTAGGCTTTTTCTGCCGCACTTACGGAAAAGGGTGTTCGACTTGAGTAAATGTGCCCCATATGTCTTTCTTAGGCTTTAGTTCCCCTTTAAAGACAAATAGCTGATTATGTTTACTTTAATATCCTGAACAATATCTCTTCTCCTTACAATACAGAATTTCTGAGACTTTTTGAAAAATATATTAATTTTGTTTTAAGCCTAAGGCATACAATGTTATATTTAGATTAGAAAATAGCCTATTTTATACACAAATTATTCCTGTAGTTATTTGTATACCTGAGAAAGCACAAAACACAAAAAGAGATACATATCTATAGATATTTCCATGGCTCATGATAATGATACAATCTAGGATGAGTTAGTAAAATAAATAAATAAGAAATCTTCCAGCTTTTCCTCTGTGCCAAGTTGCTAAATTCTTCCACCTGTCTGCTTAACAAAAAATAATTTGTTCAACCTTAGAATGTTGTCAGTTTTTGGATGATCATAATATTTGAAGACAGGTTGCCCAGAGAAGTGAAAACCTTGGTATATACAAAAGTATAGCAACGGGCACCAAGCTGAGAGCAATATTTCTACCAAAGGAATTTTCTAAAATAAGAAATGTATCTGGAAAGAACTAAAGTTCTATGAACTGCATTAAAATCCAATACCAGGTGACAGGTGCCACAGTTTTAACACCTTTTTCAACAAATGTTTTAGCAGTGGTTTGTGGCCAAATTTAGCAAACATTAAAAACAGAGCTGAAAGCATATACTTTATACTAAGATTGCTACTGCTGGAACAGGCAGTTCCAGTTAGTGAAAGACAATTTAAATTTTAAAGTGTACCTGTCACCTCAAAACTGGCTACTATGGGTACACTTTTCATGGTGGGCTCATGCATCATCTAGCTTCTTTTGCTCCGAGTAGTGTAACTGCTTATGTTTTAGGTCTAATTAAGATCTAATTATCTTGACTATATATATGTATTGTGAGGAATTATTCAAATAACAGTAACCCTTCTAGGAATTGTAAGCAGCCAATTTAAAAGCATCTGCTACTGACCATATAGATAGAAAAGTAAGCCCTGTACATAACCTGGTTTAAACCTGATCCTTACAAGTCACCTCCACTTAAACCTATCACAATTGTGAATCTTCACCTCAATATAAATATTACATTGTCCTGGACTCATTTAATGGCCAGACAGTCACCCTGTATTATGGCATATATGGTTTCTCCAGTTGTCAACTCCCTGCTAAAATATATTACAGGGTTTTACACCCATTAACCACTTGGGGTAAAACTGCACCCAGACTGACTTTAGAAGAGTTTTGACAGAAAAGTTATTTTTAAAGTTTGTTTAAAATATGAGTCCTAATAGGCTGTAGCTACACACCCCCAGGTCTTGGTGCAGTATCAGCACCTGATCCCAAATACTCCTGTTTCAGGTGCAGTTACTGTGAGGCTATTGTACAAATGTGATTGTGCATGTTTAGACATAATTTTCTGAAGTCTATCTTGCATTTTGAATGAGGAATCACCTTATTTTCCCATGTTTCCTTAGCAATATCCAGCAAACATCTATGGTGCCTCCAATATACTAACTTAAAGGGTGAAAGACCAGTCCAAGCTTGGAGAACTTCTCATATTACAAACAATATATTTTTTAGCATATAGTCCCACTCCCAGTGTTTTCCATGATTAAAGTTATACTGAAACTCCATGATGAGTAGATCGTACAGAAATCATAATGCAGCTGGTTTGTGCAATATGTTTCAGCTATAAACACACAAATAAACAAAAAAAGTATACATGACATGTCTGAGAAGAGTTGTATTAGCAGCAACTTTGGATCTAAAACATCTCTGTGCTAAATTAAAACACTCTGGGGGTTATAATTCTGCATAGTTTTACAGCATTTAGAACCATACTTCTTAACATTAAATATACAATTTTGAAAACACAGCTTGCATGAAGACTTTTACACTTTTCCTCTTTTCATTATGGAGTCTAATTATATACTGTATATACCTGATGCACTCTGGTGCTACAGGGATTTTAGCTAGGTTTCATTCATTTTTCATACAGTGGAAGGAAAAGATACAGCGGTCACCTATTACACTTAAACCCAAAGCCATGAAGTCTGCATGCTGCAGGGCTAATTAAAAATACTTTTAGATACAGGATGCTGACCAAACATGCAGAAATCAATGTATCAGAGATGATTTAGACCTGTTTTAAAGAAGTGAAAGAGTAATCCTGAGATTCCAAGATCATCCCTTTAAACCAGAGACATGAAGTCCACATTCTGAATTCCGACTGGTTAATAACGAGTGCTGCAGCAAGTGGATTGTATTTGACACTAAGCTTAAAGGGATTATTACCAGCACCCATAGCTACAAAAAGCATCTATTTTCGTAATTTAAATCTAAGAAATACACACGCTTTTCGAATACAAGCCAGTTTGCAGATAGTTAATGAGTTATGTTGAATGTATGTAGTTTTTTTACATCATGATCCATGCAAAAAGTTTATTTTATAGGTATTAGAGTTCCAAATGATCAATATACACTTTGTAGATGTAAGCTCAGTAATTCTGTTTTAGTCATATTTTAATATATCACTTCATTCACTAGGGTCAGTAAACACCAGTCATCTAGTGCAGCCTTTATTGGGATAAATCATTTCAGTATTTATATTTTAGCAGTGTCTCTGGTTCACAAGGGTAAGATTAGCTTGAGCCATATGTACAACAAGACTGTGATTATGATAGTAATGGAATAACAATATATGTTTTCTTTTGTAAATCTGAAAACCTAATAAAAATGTATATATAAAAAAAAAGATTATTTTGAGGCATTACTCCATACATGCCAACATAACCTTTAAAATTGTCAGACATATGTAATGTGCTTAATGTCTGAATAGCTTTTACTACTGCATATCTCAATACATATCTTTCACTTTAAAGGAGAATATTGGCATACAATGCACTACCAGTGTTACCAGCTCCTTGCTTTAATTTGCTTATTTATAACACACACATTCTGCATTAGTGGCTGTGAGGCAGAGAAACACTATATTGGTTTATGTCAATGAATTTCAGTAGCTGGCTGACCAGTTCACCCTTAAAAACCATTTGCTTTCCCACACCTATATTTTTAAATGTATTTCTATTGAAAGGGAATCTCTGTTAATTAAACTCCAAAGACTTTAGGGGGAATTCACGATTGTGCGAAGTGAGCTACAAATCCTTCGGCTCACTTCGCACATGGTGTTATGCGCTCGCTGATGTCCTGCACGCGGACATCAGTGAGCGCTTTAAAGGGATTCCAGTCTCGGCGAGGCAACTCTGGACTAATGCGCTGATCAATTTATGTCTAAAATAACCAATATTTTACTAGTTCATTTTGAAGATTACATATCTCCTCTTTTTATAGTCACCTGGAATATTATTATAATGACCTAAAATATGACTTTAGTTAATATATTGCTTTATTTGCAAACTAAAATAATGTTTAGTGCATAAGAGCACAAAAGTGAACTGAACAAAATACCTTTGAAACTGTATATATTATTCAAGAAAATAAATCCATAATCTGGGTGCTGGCTTGATAATTGGAAGCTATTTTAAAAGCTTATTCCAATTCTGTTCTCAGCAGTATGTCAATAATACAAGAATGACAATACTCAGCATGTGTATTTGGAAATCATATGGTTAAACTTGGAGGAGTAAATATATATTTTTAATCTGGTGTTAAAAAAAAAACATATAGATCTTTAAGCACAAGCTTATAGACGAGTCCATTCGATTAGACCATGAAATCATGAAACAAGGTCAGAAATATTTCTAATATGACAAACTGCATAAGACACCATAATGAAATGTGAGGCACCGTGTTTTGCCATAATAATAAAAATGCAACAAAAGGTTAATCTGATTTTTTGTATTTTTCAGTCCTTTAACTTTAAAAAGCTTTGATGGGACATGTGCAGTATCTTTTATGGATGATTCATCAGGTCCATAAAAGGTAACAATGGTCTGCATATAAAACCCTCAAAAAAAATCACCCTGAAATATTCCTTGTGTAAATTGTAATGCACAGCAAACTAAGCATGGAAATGTGTACACAGCATACAAGATAAACTGTAATATTCAGTGCATTTTAGAAAACTTATTGTAATACCTTAGTGCAGGGCTCCCATTTCTCAAGGAACGTGTCCTATTTTACACTTGAATGAATCATTTTTGTACCCCTTGGTGACAGAGCACTCATTCAAATAAATGTTCCAACTACTCACTGCTCAGGGTATGGGCCCTAGTGGTAGCTACTCTAATTACACAAAAAAATATTATTGTAATTTTTTTTTTTAACTCAGCCATAGTTTTCTTTTCATTTGTTTTATCTGCTTTATATGACATCAAACATGACATATTAGGAAATTCTTCAGGTACTTTAGTTTATGGTAAAGTGCATCCGTTGACACATTAGGGGGGTAATTCAGCATAGTGTGAACTCACTTCCCGATCCTTCGCATCAGCTCGCAGAGACTGTTACGCGCTCGCTGATGTTCTACAGGCGGACATCAGCGAATGCTTTCAAGGTATTCCAGTCTCGGCAAAACCACTCGAGTCACCTCGCAAGTCTGGAATACCTTTAAAGCGTTTATTAGGACTATGCTGAATTACCCCCTAGATCTCTATCAGACATAGCTGGCTTTCTCTACCTGTAGCATAAATTACAATAATTCTAGGCTGTATCCAGAGCTTATCAACACCAAAGCCCATATACAAACAAATGAGCACAAAGCTATAGCACTATTCTATGGATCTTCTTTCCTATGCTCTCGAACAGTTGGGGGATTCTAGAAAAAACAAAAATCCCTTCTTCTCCATATCCTTGTTTAAAGGGGTTGCCTACCCTGGAATTATTTTTTAACATTGTGTAGACAGAATCATTCTAAACCAGTTTAAAACTGGTCATTTGTTTGTGTGTGTTATTAAAGTATTTCACTTCTATTTGATTATCCAGTAATCTAAGGGATTAATATTTTATTTAGAATTATTAATTACCTTCTTCAGGCACTGCACTATAGCTTTTCCACTATTCTGCGGTTTATTTAAATGTTGAGTCAGAGGGAGAAGTCCTACTTCCAGGCTGGCTAACTTTTAGCGTGCCAGTCATTGTATGACTTTAGTTCCCCTTTAAAATATAAACAAGAACAAAAATGCATAAACAAGAACAAAAATACAAGAACAAAAGTGAAGTCTTAGAATGTAAATCTGTAAATCACTGAAAACTAATTTCAAGGTGGAAAACTCTTTTAAAAGAGGTTACATCACCCTGCTAAGAACCTTGAGAACCTTGAGAAAAATGACATTACATTACTCTCTTGCCACAAAGGACTCACAAATGTATGGCAATGTTGACCATCAGTTCTGGGAATATGACAGCTTAATACAGAAGCTTTGTCACAGTTTGGGAAGGACTAGGTATCCTTTGGCTCTATTTAAGAAAAAAAGAGATGATCAAAGATCCCAGTATACCATATATGGTGTACCCATAGGAGAATGATTTTGATCAGTTGTTTGCTTTTTATAAGTATATATTATAAGAAACAAGCAGCCATATAGATGGTTATTCACTAAAGTCTGAATTGTTGCGTGTAGGTGTGAATTCGTCAGATAAAGACAATCGCAATAGGTTGATACTGTCACAGTTGCATTTTTCCAATAAGAATATTGTCGCAGTCACGACTTTATTATGGCAAAATTGTCTCAATCTTAACTACAAGATTGCCGTGACTTTACAATGGGGAAATTGTCACGGATCCGCTGTTTGAGAATTCGACAGTCGAATTCGCACCTTAGTGAATAACCCCCTATTATAGTCTCTTGAATTCTGACATTGAAATTAATTTCAATTATAATTCAGTTTGGGATTTAGGCAGTTGTGTATATTAATAAGTGACATACAAATAAACGCATTAATAAATCAATCACAACAGTCTGGTTTATTTACGTAAACCTATTTTCCAAGAAAGATATACTGAGATTTGCAATCAACATTTTCAAGAATGTCAAGGGACTGTAAGGAATGTAAGTACCTTAGTGTTAATATGCACTTAGCACAGTGAGAGCATTCAAATTAACATAAACATCATTTTGACTCTTAATTTTGTCTTGCTTCCATAACACATTCCAGAAATTCAGTTTCATCACATCATTTCTGAATGTTATATATATATATATATATATATATATATATATATATATAGATTGTAGGGATTTCACTCACTTGCTGCGGTAGTATTTTCCAATAATGACTTTCAAACAGGTTCTTTTCCTGAAGAATTTGTCTTCATTTACAGAAAGTCCAAAAACGAAACAGAAATTCAGCCTCATTTGGCAAAATAATAACATAAAACAAATAACATTCATTGGCAGGTTGAGTTCTCCCAAAACGTAACTTTCTCCTACAAACATGAACCTCTTAGTCCATAAATCTCACTCCATGGAGTCTCAGTGGTCTATCCACTAACCACACCTCAGTACAGCTCAACACACACTGAGAGAGAGACTCTCTTTCCTAGGTAACTTGTGCTTCTTTTAAAGCTTGCACAGGTGCTCTAAATTAGGTATAACCAGAGATGGAGTATAGGAGTGGCCTTCTCACCCAAACTCTTCAGCCACTCCTAAACCCTGGGCCCAAATTCCAGTTTAAGAAAACTACTGACAGTATAACCCTGTCAGTCTCTAGTATTCCCAGGGTTTTTATGCCAGAGTTGACAGGGGTCTAAACGGCACATACACTCCATCCCTAAACTTCACACAGACCTGTTTACAAGATATATAGATATATATAATATGCTGGTGAACTAATGTTATTTTGCTAGCAGGTAAAGTAGAAATGTGATGATAGTAATATATGTATATCCTATATTGGTACTGTTGCCCTGTTGCCCTGCGATGACAACGAATAAATGCATTACCTTATTTCCATCTTGAAAAAGATGCTCATTGCCCTATGCTGAAAGTGACTACCAGTGTATATGCATTGGTACAGCTTCAATAGACATGTAAAATAGGAACCCTACAGGGACCGAGGGGGTTATTCATTAAGGTGTGAATTTGACTGTTGAATTCTCAAACAGCGGATTCCCATAGCATATCCGTGACTGGGACAATTTTATAAGATGCGACTATGACAATTTTCCATAGTAATGTCGCAACTGCAAAAATATTCTCATTATAAAGAAACGACTGTGACAGTAGCAGTCTATTGTTACTGTCTTTAGCTGGCAAATTCACACCATTATGCAACAATTCGGACTTTACAGTAGTGAATAACCCCCTTGAGAGTCTGAGATGTAATTTGTAGTCTATGGTGCCAGTTGGCAGGATATAGGTGACCAAAAAACTTTTGTATTCACACTAGTATTATGCTAGTCACTTTAAGTTTAAGTTCTTGTAACTCTTTATAAATATGCTCAAGGTTGCTTGTTTTATTTTATTTGTAGCATGCAGTGAATGGCAAGAATCACTGCAACATGACAACAAATCAGATTCTTTTGAAATTGCAGATTTCAGGTTAATTACATCTGGTGCAACTGCTGATCATTATACATGTATAGACTATTTTGCCAATCCCAACCTTATTTCTCTATTCCAGCTCTTTTTTGCTGTTTATATTAATTATTGCTCCAATGGTTAAAATATCTAAGAGATAATCAAGACACATTAGACATCAATGCTCATAGCTCTTCATTATGAATTAAAGATCCAGGGGGGTTATTGGCTAAAGTCCGAATTGTTGCATAAAGGTGTGAACTCTCCAGATAAAGTTGCAATAGACTGCTACTGGCACAGTTGCAAGTTTATTATGGGAAAATTGTCATGCTCACAAATTTGCTATGGGAATCCGGTGTTTGAGAATTCAAAAGTCCAATTCTCACTTTAGCCAATAACCCCCCCCCCAACCTCTGCAGGGGTTTTGGGACAGACATGTCCATTGTGTTTTTTAATTTCTACAGTAGAAAGCATACGTTGGGGTTATACACATAACTGCAAATGTGAACATATTCCATAGACAAAACACAAAAAAAAAAAAAGGTTTTTCATCAAAGTGAAAATTCAGCAGGTATAGCCTTCTCATTTCTATGCTCCAACAGACATTCCTTATTCACTAATCAACACATTCATTTTGGCAAAGAAGTGAAAGTCAAAGAATAGACAGTAGCAGAAAGCTTAGTAATATATAATGATGCAAATTCATCCAAGCAAAGTGAAATCATTTATCTATTATATGTACCACTATAACTGCAGCTTTCTTAGATGAATGTTAAAATACTATTCATGGGAAGGATTGAGAATAAGGAAGACAATGTCTCCAGTTTGTCACATTTTGGTCCCCACTATTTCTGCCATATTAAAGTTGCCATTACTACAAGTGATTTTTACATCCCTTACTTTGTGACTCTATTTTCAAGTCATGTTGTTCCTTGATCTCTGTATTTTCCTTGTCATTAAGTGCACAGTTGCCTTACTGCCGTAAACCATCTACTTTGCCATTTTGAAGTCAAGCCAGCATATACAAGCACTCTTAGACATGAATCCTGTTACCGCACTGGGGTTTCCACTTACTGTATTAATCTCAGGGTGTGGCCACCAGTTTAAATATCCACTGGTGGTTGCTGGTTTGACCAGAACAGAGCACAAGTACAGTTGAACTGTAGCCTTGCACAGAGCACAAATGACTGCAACAGCAGAACTTCCAAGCTTAAGTATACAAGAACTGTAAAATTGTAACTCTTCAGTGGAGCACAGATGAAGAGAACAGCAGATATAGCATTCATAGCATCACTATAAACAACAATACAAAGGGGTCAAGCTTGGGAAGATAGAACAATGAGCCATTAACACAGCTTAGGTACCAGGCACCTTAGCTGGCTGCTGTTTAAATCTCCATCCACCATGTTGTTAAGTATGACAAGAGCACAGAGCTCCAGCTGTGTCCTGTTGCTAAGCAACAGGGGCTAATGAGTCTGTAATCCACCAGCTCATAACACTGAGAAGCCATTCTTATAATTCAATGTGTAAAGCACCTTTCCTTAAACTTCTCCTTTAAACAAATCATCCACAAAATAAGATTTTGCATGGTCTCAAAAATGTCCCCACTGGTTTATAATTGATGCAATGCCATGAATGGCTTTACAGTTACCTTATAAAGTTAAATCTTTAAAATGTATTCTGAAACATATTGCTAGTGTGGGTAAAACTTAATATTAGCCTCATTTTTTATATGTTACACATATTTTCCAAGTTCCACAACCCATAGATCTTTCTAAGGAATCTTGCCATACTAGTCACATTCATGACATGACACTATATAACCTGATGTGCCTGGCATTTTCCACACAATAAGAATAACACCAATGTATCCAAAATATGGTTGTATGAAATGATGAAACAGATTATTGAAAATTTTGCCCTCATCATCATACCTCTACATTGGAGATAAAAGTAACCAACAATCAAAAAGAAATTGTTATATAGAAAACAGCTATTCACAGCAACATACAGTAACTTTACCTCTTTGGCCCCAATGCAAGATTTGTGCCATTGCCCCCTACTCTCTTTACATCACTGCCCCTTCCTGCACCCCCTAAAGCAGAGACTTGCACTAGAGGCAGCTGCTGCACCATAAAGAAGTTGCAGTGGTCATAGCCTTAGTCTGCATATGGTTATACTACTGGTCATTCACTTATAGAATATACCTTTTATGTGGCACTGCATAATAAAAAAGATTTTACAAGACCATTTTAAAAACTATTCTGCCACGGTCATATACCGTATATACCATATGATACCAAAAACAGTAACAAAACAACTTTAGTTATCCAACACTATCCATGTTTCCAGTGTAAATTCTATACTTGTGCTACCAAATATTTATTACCACAAGGGCAGTTTGACAACAATTGGTTGCAAATATACATCGATCCATTCAACCAAGTTCAAATTTAAAGACCCAGTTTGGGCAACAATATGCCAACCTGTTAGTTTGACTACATCTTTCTCTTCTGAAAAAAATAAATTCCTAACCCAGTATCAATGTTTCAATGTTCTGTAAAATGTTTCTGTAAAAGACTGTCAGGTTGCATCTTAATTTGACAAAAGTTGTCATATCACCTAATTGTCTATAACTCAATATCAAAATGCTCTCTTTATCTACTTGAAGGATGACTAAAGGCTTATCCTACCTTTCACTTGTCTGTTGTTGATTTTTCTTTAACCTTAATTTTTTTTTTTTTTTATCATTGCATTTATTTAGTGCTAATTTAGCAAGATTCTGCTCTACAAGACATTGGAATCCATCCAAGCATATACTTCAGCTATTTATAGGAAAGAAATCAGACTTCATTCTACTGGGAATACACAGCCTTTGAACATAACCCTCAGAATTGATCTCTGCATATTCTGCCCACAACTCCATAAGATCCTAAATACCACATTTATCCCGAATAGTGTACAGAATATAACACGGTCCAAAAAAATCACCAGAATGTATCCATCGTTTTATCCATCCTGATACTGTTCTTTCTGCCACTCTTCTGCTCTTATCTTCAAGAACCAGTTAGTGTCTTTCCCGGTCAAATCCATTTATTTCACTCTAAGTCATAGTCTTGCATTTGTTCTGGATGTTGACTCTAAACTCATCAAACAATCAAACACATTCTCTGTACTTTGATGTCCACCAGATGGTATGAATGCCAGAAATTAATATTAGAAGAGAAATGACCAACCTTTACTCTCTTTAGACATTAATTGTTGTAGCCAAAGAAAATCTCACCCTCTGTCTGAATATTAAAGTATATATAAAATATTAGTTACAAATCTTAAGAATGAGCAGACTTGCTGTTCATCCCATACATATATATATATATATATATATATATATATATATATATATATATACGTTTTGTCATATCACAATAGAAATCTTGGACTGGGCTTTGTAAAATTTAGTTCTGTGCATGCACATGTGCACACAGCATTTTCACTTAACTACAGTATATATAGATTTAATTCTAACTTAAATCAGAACAAACCATTCCTAATGTGTGCTGCGAATTCAGTCACCATTAGATGTCATTAAAAAGGATGCAAAATAAAAAGAAATAAACCTTTTTCCTATTTAATTTATCTCTCCTTAAACAAATATATATAAAAATATATGTAATAATAAAGTATTCAAATATATTGTTATTATGTTTTTCTTCTCATTCTTCTGCTATTGCTTGCATAATTTTTTTTCTACTCCTGTAGAAAACTTCACACAAGACAGTGTTTTAAACACATTTCAGGATCACTATATTATTGCTGTTAGCACTTAGGAGGTTACAGGAGCCAGTGTGAATCCCTGCCCACTTCTGCAAAAGAGTGTACATGTCATCACGCTCATTGCACCCCCAATGAGAATGCTCTTCTCACTGGCAAAATATAAGTAGCGCAATGAGCATGATGACATGTACACTCTTTTGCATAAGGGGCAGGGCTTCATGCTGGCTCCTGTACCCATGCAAGCGCTGTGAAGTCTATCTCCGTGCAGGCAATGGCAGCACAGTTCAAGCTGTAATTGTCATGTTTGAGCTTATACTAAGGTATCGTTTTAGGTGTCTCCTTTTTATTTATAACTTTAGTTCTCCATTAAAAGAACAGTAACACCCAAAAATTGAAAATGCCTCAAATGCAACTATGGTTACTATATATTTATTTCATGCTTCCAAACAAATCTAAATTGTGTATAGAAAGTAAGGTATTTAGCTTTAACAATCTGGCATCAGGGCACATTTCCTTTATTTGTTTGTACAAAGCCCCTCAATCAGAGTGGGTGAGGTTCAACATGGCTGCTATCACTAGAGGTAAGAACAGATAGAAAGCAATAAAAATCATGAATTTAAGGGATCATACTAAGAAACAGTTTTACATCAAAATTCCATTTCTGGGCATGCCCACTCCAATAACATAGCAACATCATTTATAAGGCTGAAAAAAAGACACAAGTCCATCCAGTTCAGCTTATTTTCCTGCAATGTTGATCCATAGGAAGGCAAAAAACCCATGAGGCAACAGCCAATTATCCTCATATTATGGAAAACAATTCCTGAATCCAAATATGGCAATCAGAATAATTCCCAGGATCAAGATCCCACCTCTAGTTATCCAGTACCCATAACTTGTAATGTTCTTATACTGAAGGATCAGAATAATTCCCTGGATCAAGATCCCACCTTCAGTTATCCAGTTCCATAACTTGTAATGTTCCTACACTGAAGGATCAGAATAATTCCCTGGATCAAGGTCCCACCTCTAGTTATCCAGTTCCATAACTTGTAATGTTCTTATACTGAAGGATCAGAATAATTCCCTGGATCAAGGTCCCACCTCTAGTTATCCAGTTCCATAACTTGTAATGTTCTTACACTGAAGGGAAGCATCTAAACCAGTTTTTTAATGAATGAATTAATATGGGAAATTAAATGTTTGTGTGTGTTTCTGCTTCCTTAAAACAAAGAAAAAGCCTGTGTAAAACTGTGCTTATTCTAACATGTATGAAAATAGAATACATGTTGTCTATGTTTTTGAGTTCCTATGAGTCATTAAGGGATATTTCTAAAAGTCGAAAAAGTTTTTTCCTGGTATATTGATATACCTTTAAATAGCTGATAATATTGATATCACCAATATTGGTATCTATTACGCCCGTTAAGACCTTTTTTTTCCAGAGAAAAGTGTTCACCTGGTTGAGGGTGGCCAACACCCATTATCCACTATGGAGATACTGTAGTTTTGAACATTTTTCTAAACTGATTGAAAAAGATCAGTGATGTTAATAATGATTGAAAAGAAGCTCCATTGAAAGTAATGGAAAGTGCAACAGTATTAATGCATAAATATTTATCGATATGGATCTTTATCAATTCTGATACATTTTAGGGGATTATTCACTAATGTGCGAATTCGACTGGCAAATTCACATACCAGGGATTGCCATAATAAATCCGCTACATTTTCCCCATTATAAAGTCGCAACAATTTTTTAAAGTTAAGATTGTGACAATTTTCCCATAATAAAGTTGCAACTGCGACAATCTTCTCATTATAAAGATGCAACTGTGACAGTAACAGCCTATTGCGACTGTCCTTATCTGGCGAATTTGCACCTATACGCAACAATTCGGACTTTAGTGAATAACCCCCTCAGTCAGCGTTACATAAATTGAGGGAAATCATAAATGCTGCAAAATTCAAAAATTGAAATGGACTGAATAGTGGCGAAAAGGTTGAAATAATATTATAATTATAATATCTTATATATATTTATAATTATATTATAAATATCCCCAAGAATATCCATGAAGATGTCCATTGTTTGCATCTAAAGAACCAAACCTCCTTTTTTTGGCTTAATCTAATTGTTACACACTTCCATAAAGGTAAGAAATATGGGTGTAATAGGATATTTATTTTATAAATAGCTAACTTTTCTCATATCCCCTGGCCTTGGAAAAATCATTATATATTTCAGAATGAGATTACACTTTAGATTCAAATAAGGATAATCATCTGTTAATTGTTCTTGAATTCTTTTGTTCAAAACATTCCCAGTCACTGGCCTAATTACAAAACTATCATTGCAGGGCACTCCACCTTAATAGCATTCAGCACTTTTTTTTGTTATTGATATTCTCTCCGAGTGATTAGTGTGTTTGATGGAACAAGCTCTTTTGAAACTTCTTATTGAAAACAATAAAAACTATTTCTAAAAGAGATATTTTTGTTTGAGTCGTTTAATATTAATGATTGGCAAATGTATTAAATATACATTTTCATTACATAGTACATTTTCCTTACAATATAGATTTATGAATATAATATTTGACACTGAGGGGTTATTCACTAAGGTGCGAATTCGACTGTCGAATTCGCAAACAGCGGATTCCTATAGCAAAGTCGTGACAATTTCCCCATAATAAATTTGCGACAATTTTCCCATAATAAAGTCGTAACTGCGACAATATTCTCATTATAAAGACAC
>WMED01013248.1:0-14496 GCA_019650415.1 Pipa parva | reverse complement strand
ACCCCCGGTGAGGTAGGTGTGTGGTGTGTGTGTGTGTGGTGTGTGTGTGTGGTGTGTGTGTGTGAGTGAGCATGTGTGTGAGTGAGCATGTGTGTGAGTGAGTGTGTGTGTTTGTGTGAGTGAGTGTGTGTGTGAGTGTGTGTGTTTGTGTGAGTGTGTGTTTGTGTGTGTGAGTGAGCGTGTGTGTGTGTGAGTGTGTGTGTTTGTGTGTGGTGTGTGTGAGCGTGTGTGTGAGTGAGCATGTGTGTGAGTGAGCGTGTGTGTTTGTGTGAGTGAGCTTGTGTGTGAGTGAGTGTGTGTGAGTGTGTGAGTGAGTGAGTGTGTTTGTTTGTGTGTGTGTGTTGTAATTACTTACAAATTCAGGTCAGTGCCTCTGCTGCTGTGCTGTGTGTTTTTGTCTCAGCTCCAAGCAGCTCCCCCTCTAGCCTGCTCTGCTGATCTTTTTTTTTTTTTTTTTTTTTGCTCTCAAACCTAACCTCACTCATGTATAAGTCGACTGTACTATTTTAAATGACTTTAACTAAAATTTCTCGACTAAAATGGACAACACAACCAAAAATCATTTAGGAAGCAAAACATGGGCTTTCGAGCTCTTTTTTCCATTTCAGCGTACAGGTTATTCAGCTAATTCGCCTCAGAGCTGCATGTCATATAAAATAGAGGAGGTTTATGGAGAGAAAAGCAAAATAAAATGGTTACAGGCTGCACTACATAAACCAATCCGTGCCTAGTCTGTTTACAGTCCATTTGTTGGACAGAATACTGTAGCACATTGACAATGTTGTCCATTCTATTTACAGCAAAAGTCTTCGCTCTTGTGACATCACAACTCACTGCAAAATAGAGTAAACGTTTAAATGCAGTTCTGTTCCTTAACAGCTAAACATGAATGGCACCATTTAATGGGAACATACTGTATACCCTATTGCTAAGATTTTTTTTTTTTTAAAATCTTATTTTCCTGTAAACATTCAATAACACATTAAGGACATTTGGAATTTTTTTTTTTTTTTTTGCAATGAGAGCTTTGTTTGCATGTATATCAGTATTTTCTTCTTACGACAGTGCTGTTGCTGTGTAGAGAAAATCGTACATAAATAAACACGTGAGTTAAGAATGAAAGATTGCTTGTTTAAATTTACTAGCCAACAACTTTAGGGATTTGGGTTTAGTCTGCTTTCTGTAAAAGTATTGTAGGTTTATTAACCCACACCTAATGGGAATCTGGGTTATAGTTTTTTTCCTTTTTATTTCAGTATTCAAGTTCCTTGTGGAGTTTGCTAGTGCCATCTTGTGGCCACTTTAGGTAAGTGCAGCAAATGGCAAAATGAGGTTGTATGGAAATTCTAATAGTATCAGGTGATTTCAGTGACACAAGGACAGCTAGTAGTTGGGGGATTTCTGCTAGTTCAGGGTCAAGGAGAGAACTAGGTTTGCTGGTGGATGAGAGCAAACATATCAAGGGGGAAAATGCTACAGTAGTCCAATCCTAGAGGTAATATCTGTCTGGTTTAGAGTCTGGAGAGGTTGGGGACCATGAGGAAACAAGAGATCAAGAGCTCCCCAAAAAACAAAGGGCCATCAGGAAACAAGAGATCAGGAGCTCTCCAAAAACCAAAGGGCCATCAGGAAAAAAGAGATCAGGAATTCTCCAAAAACCAAAGGGCCATCAGAAAAAAAGAGAACAGGAGCTCTCCAAAAACCAAAGGGCCATCAGGAAACAAGAGATCAGGAGCTCTTCAAAAACCAAAAGGCCATCAGGAAACAAGAGATCAGGAGCTCTCCAAAAACCAAAGGGCCATCAGGAAACAAGAGATCAGGAGCTCTTCAAAAACCAAAAGGCCATCAGGAAACAAGAGATCAGGAGCTCTCCAAAAACCAAAGGGCCATCAGGAAACAAGAGATCAGGAGCTCTCCAAAAACCAAAGGGCCATCAGGAAACAAGATCAAAGGTCATTAATCTGAAGATTTTCTTTTCTCTGTATTCCCCTCTTCAGTACCTATGATCATCTTGCAAACTACCTTTTTTAATCTCCATAACCCTACCTGCTTTACACTACTCTCAGGAATATACCATGATGGCAACAGAAGGACCCACTGAGGCCTGGTCCCACTGGGAATTTTCCCTATGTTCTAGTGTCCCGACACTGATATCCTGTCTACATTTGGCTTCTTTCCCTCAGCAATCATTCACAGCACCATCACTAAGCTTAGTGCTCACAGACACACATCTGTCACACCTCTTTGTGGGTCAGGCACCCAGTAGTAAGTGGATTTTGTTCTGTCTCATCCGCTGAAGCTGTTGAACTACAGCAGAAGTTCCAAGTGTCCAGCCTAAAATGAAATTCCCATCCTGCTAGCAATTCCCTGGAAAAAGTCATTTCCTGCTACAAGCAACCAAGAAGAACTGTGAACTACTCTGAAAAGCGGGTATTAACTAATATCAGTACTGTATTCAGTGCTATGTTAGTGGCGTAGGCTCCTCTCCAGTAATAACATCGACTCCCCCTTGTTCAGTCCACTGGGCTCCCCTCTATACAGGACACAGTTCTGACAATAACCATCCCAAATGTTACAAACTTAAAATTCAATGGCTAACTTGTATATCTGTGTAAGGCACATTGATACTGAGGGGTACATATGCATTTTGGAGTAACATCCGCTGACAACTAAACATCTTTTGTACAGATGTCCAGAATGGTGGTGCATTATGAAGTATAACGTACAATAAGGACCTCAGATTGTGAAACTGATAGAGCGTTATATCAAGAAACAAGGCAACAAACAAATATCACTTTCAAAACCGATGTCCTCAGTTCCTAAACAATAATTACAAGTTAAAAAGAAATGTGATGTGAGACAATGGTAAACATGGCCTCTTTCCCCAGTTCTTTGGAGCTTGTTGTATGCATCAGAATGTGTATACATAATCAACAATAAAGTCCGTTAACAGATACATGAAATATCTTCTCTTTGTACTGATTTCAATTGACTGAAAGTAAAAACATTGCTGGTTTTAATCAGCGTCTATTCTACTATCCCAAGAACTAGCGTTGTATCTCTTATGGTCTCCCAAAAAAATCAGCATCTTGCAGTTACCAAATCATTACGGTCAGTGCCTCCTGTAAATGTGATTCTTTGGAGACTGCTATGTACATTTTTATTATATTAGCAAACACAGGTAAATCACTTTCAATGTGTTCTTTAAAGCAAATAATAGATACAAATTCCACAGATGTGTTACTAATAGAGGGGTAAATCATCTAAAACTGTAGCCTGGCAGGAACAAGAGGCGTTGATAACTCCCCTGCATGTCATTCATCAACCAATTCTTTATTTAAATCTCAAATTCTATAGAGTTACAGGTCTTTACTTATACAATCATTTACTTAGTGAAACCTAAGTGGATCATCCACTGCATCGCCCACTGTTCACAGTTCCACATAATTACTTATAATAAGCAGGTACATTAGTTCTGATCAGCTCAGTAGAGTTTTAAGTTGTCAGATCCAAACGAGCACCTAGCTGGAACTTTTATTCACTGAAAAATGGAAGAAAAACCATCATGCAGTAAATCTAAAAAACCTCTTTTTCCCTTTGACATATCTGCAGTTCCATTACACCATTTAGGATAGCTGTGATTAAGACTTTCTACATACATGGAGAGCTGAACTAAGGAATCAAAATATGTCTTGTGGAACTCCCTAGAATATACATTCTCTCTCCAGATTCTACAGGGAAGATTTAATCTCCCCAGGAAAGGTTAAACAGTTTAGGTCTGGAACCCCTGTGCTTTAGGGTGAAGTAGGCTGTGCCCGTGTAGACTTGGGGAAAAGTGAGAATGGGTCACCCCCAGAGACTGGTGGAAATCCTAGATTTTAATTAGAGATGCATCGAGACAGAGGGAACTGTGAGATTTATTAAGGTGATTTCGACCTATTTGCCACTTTTCCATTTTAGTCCCTACTTTTTGGCACCTTTTTTGTGTCGGCATCTTTTGATTGTGATTAATTTATGACGCGGCGACTGCAATTTCTTATAACTGAAAAGGATCAGTATTGAAAAAAAGGTCACCGCTTAAAATCTACCACTTTTTACGTTGCTTTCAATGCAGTGCCTTTTTGATTGCAACTATTTTTGATATTGGCAACATCGTCGTGAAAAATATACCACAACATTTTCTGTTGCAACAATTTTTTCGCAACCATCTCCACAAAGACTGGCCAACAAAATATGTTATGGTGATATAACCTCAGCATTGGATTGGAGGTTCCTGCATCCACCAGAGAGATGGAGTTTCCTTCCTACTGGGCTGGCCTGCCAAAGGGGCCTACCAGGAATTTTCCCAGTGTCCCAGCGAGCCGGTCTGACGTTGTACAGCCATGAGCTGCTCTGTATTAGTGAAAGAAGTCACTGTAAAAACTTTGTTTTATTAAAAGTTACATAAATATTTTCAGAGCAAAGTCCTTGAAGCCAAATCTTTGTGGTGTCTCCTTGTTTATGAGAATGTGTTCACCCAATCTGTAAGAGGGAGGCCTATACCCTTGAGATAGCTAACTTATGATGATCACCTCATGTTGTAAGGACAGTTACTCCAGTGAGGATTATGGGAACTACTTATGTTCAAATTGTACCTTGGTTATGCAATAATGTTTTAAAAATTTTGCTCCAAGAAAGTCCATATAATGCTCAACACAGTCCACCAGTGGCCCCATATCATGGCCAACACAGTGTACCAGTAGCCCCATAATATTGCCCTGTACAGTGCACAAGTGACCCCATATATCATCTAATACAATGCAGCAGTAGCCCCATATACAGTATTCCCCAGTACAGTGCATCAGTATCCCCATATATTCCCCAATACAGTGTACCAGTAGCCCCATAATATTGCCCAGTACAGTGCACCAGTGATGCCATATATTGTCCAATGCAATGCAGCAGTATCCCCATATATTCCCCAATACAGTGTACCAGTAGCCCCATAATATTGCCCAGTACAGTAAACCAGTGACCCATATATATTGCCAAATACAATGCAGCAGTAGCCCCATATAATCCTCAATACAGTGCTCCAGTAGCCCCATAATATTGCAAAGTACAGTGCACCAGTGACCCCATATCATACCTAACACAGTCCACCAGTGGTCCCACAATATTGTCCAGTAGAGTGCACCAATGATCCCATATAATGCCCAGTACAATGCAGCAGTAGCCCCATATAATCTCCAATTCAGTGTACCAGTAGCCCCAAAATATTGCCCAGTACAATGCAGCAGTGGCCCCTTATAATCTTCAATTCACTGTACCAGTAGCCCCACAATATTGCCCAGTACAGTGCACCATTGGCCCCTTATAATGCCCAATTAAAAAAATATGGCTGCAACTGGCAATTAGTGGAGCAAAATTAGGAATTCAACTTCCAAGATGCCATATTTACAGATACTACATAGGAAGATCTACCAGGTAATGTAGGATCTTCAGCCATTTCATCTACGACTCAGTATTGCAAATAAAAAACAATAACTCATCCAATATTGGTCAAGGACTGATCTGTTTATTAGGATGAAGATGGGGTGGTGGTGGGGGGAATCAGCCTCAAACAGGGTGAGCATTTGACTGGGCGGTACCTTATGTAAACAGAATATGGCGCCTCCCAGTATACCCTCGACATATTCCTGCTGCTCACCCACTGAATGTCAGCTTCAGAAGGCCACACCTTCTTACTTTATTATAGGATCAAAAAACAACATTTACACTTAAATAAATGCATCAAAATGTGAATTCAACATGTCAATAAAACTCTTCTGAAATAGGCGATACCAGCATAGTAAAAAACATAGGGAGTGCTGTACACTGTCATCAGGACTTTAAAAAGGACGAAATAAATATTTCAGGGTAACAGAAAATGAATAATCTGTGCTACCTCTGAAGCAGCCATAAGTGTCTACCTATTATACTGTAAGATCAATGCAGTCTGGACTACGGGTGTATCAGCAATAGATATAATTATTCACTCTTACAAATACAGTTGGCTACCATAAGGCTGATGTGACCCTTGGTGAAAATGTGATTGACACCCCCTGAATTAGACTATGTGTTTTTTTTTTTTTCAATCAGCTGCAGATGCCCTGAATAGGCACAGCGGGTGATAAAACTGTGAAAAGGTAATGTTGCGGTGATGAATAAGATGATCTGTAGAATCTATACAATATTCATAAACTATTTTAGTTACCAACATGGATAATACAGAATAGTCAAGTATTTCATACTCTGTATCAGAAGCAAGAAAATCCCCATCGTTCCCTCCATCTTTTAATGGATATCTCTGACTGATAACTTCATTTAAAACCTAATAATCTTTCTCCAACTTTAAGTTGTCAAAAAAACAAAAACAAAACGTCTTCGACTTTTAAACCTTTCCCCCTAAGGCTCATTCATAACATTAAAAAGAAAATAGCTCTTGTGACAAAAAGCAGTTTGTTAATAAAAGTTAATTACTTGTTTTATTCTCTTGTAGAATGCAGTCCCCTCTCTGTTTTTTCCTATCTCTCTCTCCCTCTACTTACAAAAACACTGTATACAGAAAGTACATGGGGGCCAGCAAAGCTGATTGTGCTGTATAATGGAACTCTAACAACCAACACCTGCACTGGAAATGGATTCAATGTATGTGAAACAGTGATAATCATCATGCTGCTATATATTACACAAAAGCACTAATTGTAATCATGGGCATAAACTGAGTTGGTAGGGAGATAAAAGGCAAACTTCGCTAGAAAATGCATTATTTCGGAAATAATATTTTCCTTCTAGAGAGATTAATTTGCATATATTTCCCATGATGCATTGACTTAAGTCTCCCTACATATTCACTTTTTGTAAAAGCCACTTCTACGGCACATCACATACTGGCTAGTTTTAAACTGTACCATTGTGACATATTTCTGCAGGTAGTAGAAATCAGTAGTAGAAATCAGTAGTAGAAATCAGTAGTAGAAATCATGTAGGGATTTTGAAACAAAAGAGGTAGAAAACAATTAAATCATCAGGACTAAGGGGATTATTCGCTAAAGTTCAAATTGTTGCATATTGGTGTGAGTTCGCCAGCTAAAGACAGTCGCAATAGATTGCTACTGTCGCATATTATAATGAGAATATTGTCGCAATCGCGATTTTAATATGGAAAATTGTCACAGTCGCAATTTTAAAAAAATATATTATTTAATTTTTTATTTTAGCTACACAGCTGTACCATGAGAATAAAAATGTAAAAAAATAATAATAAAGATTAAAAAAAAACAAGGCTGGATAAAATATTCTCGAATATTAGTTCTAGAATTCTTACAACGGTGAATAAAGCTGAATTTGAAAGTTCCAAACATTTAATATTTGTGGAAAAATTAGGCTTTTTTTTTTTCTTTAGCCAAGAATATCATTTTTCATATCATTTTTCACGTTACAGGTCATTTCACAGCATAAAACAGCAGCATTAGTAGAAACATGAGATTTGTATCTTCCCTATAAAGGAGAAAACGCAAAACCGCTCTCTCGTCCGACTGTGTAAAGGGGCATCAGTATAAAATACTCTCGCTTTGCAAAGTTACTAAATTATGCAGGAAAAAAAAAAAAATTTGAGAAAAATGGTCCCATCACATTGTAAACTATTTATGTGCCCAACTAGAATCGATTCAGTTCGGCAGTGAGGGATACTTAAAACCCATTTTAGCGTTATTCTTTAGTACAAGCTGTAAATGTGATACACTTTCAGGCCAGTGCTGGAATACAGCTGCTGAAGAGTGATGTGAAATTAAAGAGAAAATGAAATGTGTGATCTTATTTAATCACACCTGGTTCTTCAATCTTTCAATAACGGCTCACTGCTACACTGCGTCAAATTGGGTTTTACAGGGGAAAAAAAGGAGAAAAAGAGAAGATGACTTAACTCCTTCAATACTGTAGATGTAGTTAATATGATTAAAGCAAGTATGACTAAACTTGACCCTCCAGTGGATGTTTCACAACTCCCATCATCTCACTTACAGCCAAAGTTCATCATTTCTGGCATAAAAAAAGGAACTTTTATATTATTTTTATACCCAACACCCCCACCTTCCCCCCATTATTTCAAAGAACCAATCAGAGAGCAATCACACGAATCCTCCATCTTTTAATAGCCAATCAAAATGTTTCAGGATAACCCCTTTCCAAGTTTTGTTTAATTGCTGACTCTTAAGGTGACTGTACACAGGAAGATATCTTCTTGGATATCCCATGTATGGAAAAGCCGTCCCTTGAAACAATGATCTAAATAACTAGTATAATAATGCAATAATTGTAAAGAAGCTTACATGAGGTTATCATATACAAAGATTCACAATGATATACATGAACGCCTCTATATTATAATATATAAATATAGCATATTCCACGGTCACCATTGTAATATTTTGCCACAGGCAGACACACCTGGAATTAAGCTCTCAAAGCTGACAGGACCCAAGCTGCCGTGTGAAGTTTATTTACTTGTAACAAAAGTCCCAAATTAAATGTGGCAACATGAACAAAAATATCCCTCTGTGCAAGATGACAAATTGATTTCCATCTGGCTTCTTGCTATGATGAAGACAGCTCAATTAAAGACTTCTGTGCCACTTTTAATCCAACGCATGGTGATCGTTTTCTTCCACTAATTGCCTTCAAACAATAAAAAGAAACAAAATGGAGAAGCACACTGGGTAAATGTGAAGCACAATCCATACCATAAATGGACAACATCTTAACAGGAAACTGTTTGAAGGCCCCTTCCCCTAGGCCACTGACTGCTACATTTGTTTATGTGCAGAGTTAAGTGTTGTTACCTGCCTTTCCCACTCCTGAGTTGGCTTGATCCCAGAGAGAGTCAGTCTCTGACAAGGAGGTCCCCATGGGATAATAATAATAAAAGCCACCTACCTCTGATATAACTGATAGTTATTTCCCATGTATTAATTAAGCCTAGGTTTAGTTCTGTTACAGCAGGGGTCGGCAACCTATGGCTCTTTTGATGTCCATATCTGGCTCTTTCACTGTAACGAGCGGTGCAAGCACCGCTTGTTACAGTGTGCTGACAAGCGCTGTAGAGTGAGAGCTCTCTCAGCGCTTCCGGATTGCTAGCCAATTCAGAGCCGCTGACGTCACCTGCTTCCGGATTGCTAGCCAATCAGGAACTGCTGACATCACCGCGAGTCCAGATTGCTAGCCAATCCGGAGCCGCATGTGACGTCAGTAGCTCCAGATTCAAAAGGGCTGAGGGAGCCGCACGTATATGGCTCCCTCAGCCCAAAAGGTTGCCAACCCCTGTGTTATAGGGTGTTATAACAAATGAAAGCAATGGCATAAAGATTAGAGAGGCAGTTGAGGTCCCAACCAAAGTTCAGAGATGAGACAGTTCTTCATATCCACCCCTAGGGAGGGCTGAAAATTGAGGAGGCAGAGGGATATCCATGAGGGAGACCCTGTGTTTGGGAAGAACCATCAGACCTCATTGTGGTGACTGATAATGTAATTTTGACACCAGATTAAATGTTTCCAAGGCCACACAATCTGCAGTGGTTACCACACAGGCAAGATAAAAAAAAATGTCTCCATAGACATTTGGTGCTTTTCCCACATTATCAGTCGTTTATATGGTTGGTATGTAGTTCATTTAAAGGAACAGTTTAGTCACTGACAATTATTTGTCTGTCTTTTTGGCACTGTTAAATACATGTTTTGCATTATATATCTATTATTTACTAATGGTATTTATTTTCAATTTACAGCCAGTTTCTTACGGAATCTAAAGCTCTCTCATCTACTTCCTCTTCAGTAGCTCAGTTTGAAATTTTAAGCCAGGGATTTGAATGAAACACTTGATAACTTTGATTAACCAATCAGAATCCTGCAGCTGTGTAAACTCACAGAGCCACTGCCCACCTGCTTCTTTTCTCAATATTTCATTCAGAATTGTCAAGCTAGTGCATCTGACCACTGACATGATATTCCAAACTGATCAGGGAGCCTTGCCAATAGGGGGATGGCGGATGTGACTGGGAGGTTTGAGACAGGAAGAGGGTAACGAGGGGGCGGGCACAGAGCGAGCGGAAGTGCTAGTAGGTAAGAGAAAAGGGGACTTCTGTAAAAATGAGGCTGTAAATTTAGACTCACAGAAAATAAGCATTTTTCTAATTACAAAGATCATGTATTTAATAGTGGAAATTAGAAAGAGAAATAACTGTTTGAGCCTTGGCTGATCCTTTCAAATTATTTACAGGTTAGCTTTTAGTATAATGGAGCAACATATTTATAGATATTCATCAGCCAAGAACATGTCAAATACACACACTAAAAGTACATAATTATTTTAGTTAAAGAACATGAAAAAAAGCCAACCATGCATATGATAGTAAGTGGTTCTTAGAAGGGTTTCTGAACAACCATGCATATAATAGTAAGTGGTTCTTATAAGGGTTTCTATTCTCTTATATAATATAGATAATGGACTATAATTTCATCTTAATCGAAAGTAATAGGTTGAAATGAAAATGAGTTTTCAGGACAAAATCTGAACCACCACTGTAAAGGCTGTTTTTTTTGTTATATCTTCAGAAGAAGTCTAACCTGTGGATGCCTAAATGCACAAGAATGTTACAAATAATTTTACCAGTTCCTGTATCGCGTACCTAAAGTGCACATGTGTGGTTATGTTTCTATGTTTTATGTGTTGCAACTAAAGAGGAGTTAAGCACAGCATTGCAGAAGCTTTGTCTGCCCCAAGACATGAAGGGGGGATTTCAGAAACACACAAAGTAAGTATCCCTTTAATCTCAGTAACCATCTCAAAGAAGTCAGTACACAGTCCAACATGGAGGAAAACACTGTCCACCATTGGTCCTCATGTTTTTGTCAAGGAGAGGGCCAAGGCCCACATTTAGCCTTAAGTTCCATGGACTTAATATGTGTATGAACTTAAAAATGGTTATAGAACTATATCCAAAAAAAAAGAAATATTCTTTTTTGCTATTCTGTTGCAGTCTATATAAGAGCATATCTAACTAAAGCGGCAAAGAGTAGTAAAGAAAATGATAAAATCAGTGTGAATACGACATATTTAAAGGACAAACAGATATTGTGTTTTAAACAATAAGGACAACAAAACTACATTTACTACTTAGCATGATTTTAACATGTACCATCACCCCCACATGAAATACCCTGTTAAACAACCAACTATGAGTATCTCATCTTTACTTGGCCAACCCTTTCAGAGCAGAGAGTATTTCAGATGATCTCTACAACACCCTTATCACAGCCAGGATAAACTTCACGGAACCTCATACTATAGATATTAAAATCAGCTTAAGATTGAAGTTTGATCATGTCATGATCTATGTATGTAATATTTAATTTTATTTAGTTATAAATGAAATCAATCCTTCTGTATCACATTAATAAGTGCATCGATATTATTAATGTAGTAGAAGGTAACTCATTTTTTTGTATAGTTATTGATATTTCACAGTCCAATATTTTCTAATGATTTATCTCAAAGGTTCAAGGGAGCCCGAATGAATAAGGGGAGGGCAGATATGACTGAGAGGGAAGTGAACAGGATGTGGGGCAAGGTTGATAGGTAAGGTGAGGGGTCAGCTCACACACTGCAGAAGCACGTGGGAAGGAAGGAAGGAAGGAAGGAAGAAGTTCCCCACCCCCCCTTCCCTATTTTACAATATGTGCTGATTTATGCAAATCACAGCATATGGGGCGGTGGTAAAGAGGAAGCTGGTGAAGAATAAGGTGGAAGGAATATGTCCTAAGGAAATAGGGATCAATTGGGAATGATGCATGGGCCAACGCAAGGCACGGGGTTCCTGCTTGGCAATTAGTTGTCCTATCGAGCTGGTGGTGGGCGGCTAATAGGAGGTGTGGGATGTTATTAAATTCAAAAGAGCTTCTTGGACCATCTGCCAAAAAGTTTGTTATAAGGTTCAATGTTTATAGAATAGTTAATAAATGCTGTGGCCTTTTCAACCCAAGGAATGGCGAGAGTGTAGTTTGTTATGCCAGTAGGTTAAGGACGTTAAGAAGTTCATCAAACCTTCAGCAGGCATGTTAATAACATTCAAGAAAGTCCCAATTACTCCTGTGTGTACATTTCCTACCACACTAAGCATGTTAGTCATTTGTTACGACACAGTAAGTAGAGTTAGTAGATTACCAATAAAATACAACAATGTGGACTTTCTCTTCAAGGGTCCAAAATATGAAATAACTAGTCCAGGAGGATATGTATTAGAAAAAAGAAAAAAAAATAATAATTTGGGGTTTTAGATAAATATTGTTTCTACTCAATCGCTACTTATTTGCATGATTCATATAAAAGGCTACTCCTCTTATAAATACACCTGTGTTGGGAACTGACAAAGAGCACACTTTCTGGGTAACGACTATGCACAAGTCTTCTAGAAATAATAAAATAGAAGAGGAATGAAAAGTTATAGTTTACTTTTGTACGAAAACAAGTGCATTACAGTTATTCACTCTGAATTTTACATCCGACTCCACTTATTACTGGATGAATGTCAATCCAATATCTAAACATTTTAACAATAAGTCCAGAACTGCAATAAGGTCTTTTGCTTACGACCACAAACCTTTGTCCCTGGAACTTAATTAAGGGAGCAAACTAGATTTGAAGTGAAAAATCAAATACAAAATAGTAACAACAAGACATGAGATATCAAAAATCAAACAGTTAAAAGGAAGAATTGATTTAAACATAAAAGCTAGTACAAAGGACTCTGACCTCGTCAGCAAAGAGGACGTCATTAAAATGATTATGGAGATTTTGTGAGACTAAATGAGCTGTAATGTTACAATACAGTGGGTGAAATCCATATTATTATTTTACGTCCATAGCATGTTTAACTTTCTAACCTCTAATCAGGAACATTGGCACTGTGTAGTAACTCAAAGATACTTGTTTGCCTGCTCTGTACGCTATAAATTAGTTGCTCGCTGTCTTTATATTTACAGGACTGGATAGTATTCTTGGATTTGAAAGAAGATAGCATTAAAAAAAGATTAAAAATAAAGATACCCCAAGCAAAGGTAAGGCATCTGAAGTCAGGAGGTCCTAGTCTGATAATAGAATGTATTTACTGGCAACACTTTTATTCACTGCATCTGCATATAAAGACTGTTTTCTATAATACTGAAGTCTGACTTCAACTTTAAGAACAGAAAGTCCCTGTGATTACACATCTGAAATAATGTCTAGGCCAGGGGTAGGAAAACCACATCCCTGGAGCTGCATATGGCTCTTTGGCCTCCTTGTTACGGCTTCAGTTATTTTATTTTTGTTATTATTTTCTTCTGTTTGTTGTATTATGATGTTGTAACAGGTAAAATTTAAAAAAATGATTAAAACTTTTATAAGTTTATAAGCTGTTGTGTTTTGCGGCTCCAGATTACTTTTCTTTAGTGGCTCTTTTGATAGTAAAGTTTTCCGGCCCCTGGTCTGGAAGAATAAATAGCCAAATTATTGCACAGAGCTCTGTAAGTCTGCCACCCTGGTAAGCTTCACAATTGGATACAAATTCACCCAACGCAGAGTTCCCTGAATACATGTAAGATGGGGACGTGGGGAATGAATGCAAACTAAGCCCTTTTACTGTTCAGACTTTCATTACTAAGTTGCATCTTACCTTTAAAAAAAAAACAGTTTAAGATTTTAAAATTTTAGCATGTACAAAAAGGTTGATATTTCTCTCTCTCTACATATATATATATATATATATATATATATATATATATATATATATATACTGTATATAAACAGTTGGTAAGATTGAGGGGTTATTCACTAAAGTCCAAATTGTTGCGTACAGGTGTGAATTCGCCAGATAAAGATAGTCGCAATAGGCTGCTACTGTCACGTCTTTATAATGAGAATATTGACGCAGTCGCGATTTTATCATGTGAAATTTATCGTAATCTTAACATGAAAAAATTGTTGCGACTTTCCAATGGGGAAATTGTTGCGGATTTGCAACGGGAATCCACTGTTTGCGAATTTGACAGTTGAATTCGCACCTTAGTGAATAACCCCCTGAGTGTTAAATACAGGAAGAAGTTTTCAGCACTCCTCTATATTAAAGGAGTTCAGATAATAAATAGCCTGCACAGTACAACTTCATGGGAAGAGATAAAAATCTGTAAAGAAACACACACATCCTACATCCAATCCAGACAATGATGTCATATAATGAAGACTAGGACAGGGACCATAAAAATCACTTAAAGGGCCATATCTGGACCACTCCCCTGCAGTTGATCCCAACTGAATTGTAAGGGGGTCATTCATTAAGGTGCAAATTTGACTGTCGAATTCACAAACAGCGGATTCCCATAGCGAATCCGCTACAATTTCCCCATTGTAAAGTTGCAACAATTTTTAATGTTAAGATTGCGACA